>JAWPHD010012244.1:0-77315 GCA_037043455.1 Cyrtodaria siliqua
TATTTTTTTTCTTCATATTTTTGTGTTGTTTTGGTGAATTATTACATAGCTTCTTACACATATATGTTGCCCTCACCACCCCCACACCCCCACCATCCACCCCCACTCTCTCCCACCGCAACCCCGCACCCCACTCAAAACTCGATTTATTTTTACATATTTCTGTGTAGTTTTGGTCAATTCTTACACATAGTTATGTTGTGCTCCCAACCCCACCCCACATTGTTGTAGACTTGTTTTCTGATGGTATATACTAGCTATAAATTTATTATTCTCCGAAAAATCGAATAGTCGAGCTGCGCTGTTCTCCGACAGCTCTTGTTTAAATTTCTTGTCGGCGCTACTCCAACTAAACGCCTTGTTGGAATTCGACGAAACTTGGCAGGAAGCATCGGTAAGATGTCTAGTTGTGCATTTCGCACTTTTTTTCCAGTTTGCTGATTTAAGACGGAGTTTTGACACTTTGACATTTTTACTTTAAATTTCTTGTCGGCGCTACTCCACCTAAACAGCTTGTTGGATTTCGACAAAATTAGGCAGAAAGCCTCAGTATGATGTCTAGTTGTGCAAAGCTTGGTATATCAATGAAATTTTGGACAAGTTCGAAAACCAGCTAGATCTAGTTAGTAACGAGAGGTTATTGCCCTTGATTTGTTGAAAAATGCTATATTGTATTTTCCTTTGTTAAATCTGTAGTTACTTTATTTTTTATCTGATCTTTACCATATTTGTTTAGAATGTTAATATAACCCCCCACCCATTTTTATGAAATTTCATTCATAGAAGAAAGTGGGACAAATTAAAAAATGCCCATGCCAGAGCCGTTTTAGCCAGTAGAGCATCCAAAGGTCCTCTTGGGCCTCTTGTTTTTAATAGAATGGCATTTTGTTTTTAAACAAATGCACTTAAATGTCATCTCAGCAAACTGCAAACTCAATTGTTTTTAGTTACTAAAATGTTTACAAACTTTCATTTAAGCATCATTGACCTTTTTATTTTTAAGTCCAGCCCCCATTAGGCGAGACATGTGAATCCACGGATTTCTTGTATAATTAAACTTTTTGGTAGCATTATGACATTTTTATAAGCTGAAAAAATATATATTCTTTAGAGTAGGATAAAATGGAATGAGATTATAATGTTGCATAATAAATCATAATATTTAGGAATATAGGAATATTGCTCTTGACGTCTAGTTGGTTCTAAGTAAAAATCAGGTTGGCCTAAAATTAAAGATGGCCACCATGTCTTAAAATAGATTCATTAAATACAATTTTGTGGCAACTACTGCTCTAAAACCGTAAGCGGTTTGGTACCTTTACCAAAATGACTTTTATAAAACTTTACAGGAATGTTGGTTTTCAAGATGTCCAGTTAGTTCCATTAAGTAAAAATCAGGTTGGCCGGAAATTCAGGATGGCTGCCACAGCTTAAATACTCCTTAGTGGCAACTACTTATCAAAAAACATAAGTGGTATTGATTTGGAACCTTTACTAAAATGACTGGCATGACATGTAGTTGGTCCTAAACAAAATTCATTGATTCTATGTCAGACGTGGATGCCTGAGACTATCTTTTTTTAGATAGAGTGACAATAGGAAAAACTTGTGGCTACTACTTCTCTGAAACTATTTCCATAAAACTTCACAGGTTCCCATGGCTGATCAAGCTATCAAAATCTATCAGTTGAGCTTCAAGGTCATTGACCTGTTGTTTTTGGTTCATTTTTTTTCGGAAAAAGTTCCACAGGAGGAGGGGGGTGTGGAAAAAATCTGAACCTTTATAAGTGTGTATCTTGTGTTTAAAGTCACATTGTAAAACATAAAATGGACCTGAACAAATTTATATAACATGATCTTCTGATTTTATGCTAATTTTAAAACCTGATAATTTGGTTGTTTGATTGATTGATTGAATTGGATTTTATAGTCGCACCAACAGCTAAGGTCATATGGCGACTTTCCAGCTTCCATTGGTGGAGGAAGACCCCAGGTGCCCCTCCGGGCAATTTTTGTGCACGGGCGGGCACCTGGGTAGAACCACCGACGTTCCGCAAGCCAGCTGGATAGCTTCCTCACATAAAGATTCATAGGCCCCTGAGGGATCGAACCTACAGCGGTGAGGGGCAAGTGATTTCAAGTCAGAGACGTTAACCACTCGGCCACGGACTAATTAATAACGAAAACTTTTTTTTAAACATTTGTTTGTTTTTTAGCTCTACTGGCCAAAGGCCAGGCGAGCTTATGGGATCGCTTTTTGTCCGTCGTCCGTCTGTTAGCAATTTTATAAAATCGACATCTCCTCTGAAACCGCTTGAAGGATTTTGATAAAACTTCCTCACAATGTTACTTGGGAGGGCCCATCTCAGATTTGTGTTCTTCATGGCCGCCAGTCATCCTAGATGGCCGTCATGTCTAAAACTAGGTAAAATTGAAGGAATTTTCAAACGAGTTCTCCTCCGAAACCACTTATTCCATTCTTGTGAAATATCATATACATGTTCCTTGGGTTGGCCTCTATCAAGTTTGTGTTTTTCGTTATTGTCGAATAATCAAAATGGCCACCACAGCAACCCAAAGTTTACATAGAGTTATATAGGAAAACATTAAAAATGACATCTTCTCTGAAACCGCTTGAAGGATTTTGATGAAACTTAAATCACAATATCTTTGGGATAGTCCCTCACAGATTTTTATTTTTTGCGGCTGCCAGTCATCCAAGATGGCCGCCATGGCTAAAACTAGGTCAAATTTAAGGAATTATCAAACGGCATCTCCAAAAATACTTATTCCATTAAAGTGAAATACCATAAACATTTGCAAAGAACCGAACCGAAAAATTCAAAAACTCGGGCCTTACAAAAGACATGTTTTTTATATATATCGGTATTGTTAATTTATTTAAACGCATATATTTTGAAGAAAATATGTAAGATTTCAAATTTAAAGTGTTTGTATTTCATTTTGTGTTAACATTTTTGTTTTATTAAATATTAACATTATTTAATATTTTATTAACATTTCAGTGCTCCATGCTTTATTCTGACATGGTCATTTGCAACTTAAAAGCAAGGAAGAGTGCATCTACTTATTTATATTAATCATAGTTATCCTTTTTTGGTATTCATAAAAATTCATCATTGTAATTTAGGAATACCATTGACAATGCTACTTTGTTTAAATCATTTGATTTCTTATGATTTGGATTACAACATATATGTGAATCTTCAAGGTTTCCGTCGATGAATGCAATATCGAAAAAGTCCACGTATTATTTGAACAGCCGTCGTAGATTGTTGCATACTTTTAAATATAAACATGGGGGAATTTTATTTTTGTTTTTTTAGCATTCTATATGATTGAGGCCAGCATTCAATACAGACCAAGGGAAGATTGTGAAGCCAACTCCGTCTTCAGAAATGTGACTGATGGCAATATTGTGATAAAGACTGATCTGCGAACGTATCCTTTAAGAAGATCAAGTTAAGAGGTAAATTGAAATTTTAAGATTATCATTAGAACATAAAACTTGCTGAACACACATTTTTGTTTTTGTTTTTAGCTCGACTGATCAGAGATCAGCAGAGCTTATGCCGTGGTGCGATGTCCGTCGTCCGTCCGTCCCTCTGTCCGTAAACTTTTATTTGTAGCGACTACTCCTCTGAAACTACTGGATGGCTATTCATGAAACTTTACAGAAATGTTGCCCATGAAGTCTAGTTGATCCTAGCAAAAAGTCATGTTGATGTGAAATCCAAGATGGCCACCAAAGCTAAAAATAGATTTTTAGCTCTACTGCCAGGAGGGCTTATGCGATCAATTTTCGTCCGTCGTCCGTCTGTTAGCAATTCTATAAAATCGACATCTCCTCTGAAACCGCTTGAAGGATTTTGATGAAACTTCATCACAATGATACTTGGGAGGGCCCCTCTCGGAATTTTCGCAGCATCCAGTCATCCAAGATGGCCGCCATTGCTTAAACTAGGTCCAATTTAAGTACATTTCAAACAACATCTCCTCCGAAACCACTTATTCCATTCTACTGAAATATCATATACATGTTCCTTGGGTTGGCCTCTATCAAGTTTGTGTTTTTCATTATTGTCGAATAATCAAAATGGCCGCCATGGTGACTCAAAGTTTACATAAAGTTATATAGGAAAATGTTAAAAATGACATCTTCTCCGAAACCACTTGAAGGATTTTGATGAAACTTAATCACAATGATATTTGGGATAGTCCCTCTCAGATTTATGTTTATCGGGGCCTCCAGTCATCCAAGATGGCCGCCATGGCTAAAACTATGTCAAATTTAAGTAAATTTCAAACGACATCTCCTCCGAAACCACTTATTCCATTCTTGTGAAATATCATAAACATGTTCCTTGGGTTGACCTCTATCAAGTTTGTGTTTTTTGTTTTCGTCTTATAATCAAAATTACCACCAAGGCGACTCAAAGTTTACATAGAGTTATATAGGAAAAGGTTAAAAATGACATCTTCTCTGTAACCTCCTGAAGGATTTTGATGAAACTTAATCACCATGATATTTGGGATAGTCCCTCTCAGATTTGTGTTTTTTGCGGCTGCATGTCATCCAAGATGGCCGCCGCCATGGCTAAAACTAGGCCAAATTTAAGGAAATTTCAAACGACATCTCCTCCGAAACCACTTATTCCATTCTTGTGAAATATCATATACATGTTCCTTGGGTTAGCCTCTATCCAGTTTGTGTTTTTCATTATCGTCAAATAATCAAAATGGCCACCACGGCGACCCAAAGTTTACATAAGTTATATAGGAAAAGATTAAAAATTACATCTTCTCTGAAACCGCCTGAAAGATTTTGATGAAACTTAAGCACAATGATATTTGGGATAGTCCCTCTCAGATTTATGTTTTTTCCGGCCGCCAGTCATCCAAGATGGCCGCCATAGCTAAAACTAGGTCAAATTTAAGTAAATTTCAAACGACATCTCCTCCGAAACCACTTATTCCATTCTTGTGAAATATCATATACATGTTCCTTCGGTTAGCCTCTATCAAGTTTGTATTTTTCGTTATCGTCAAATAGTCAAAATGGCCGCCACGGCGACCCAAAGTTTACATAGAGTTATATAGGAAAAGGTTAAAAATTACATCTTCTCTGAAACAGCCTGAAAGATTTTGATGAAACTTAAGCACAATGATATTTGGGATAGTCCCTCTCAGATTTGTGTTTTTTGCAGCTGCCTGTCATCCAAGATGGCCGCCATGGCTAAAACTAGATCAAATTTAAGTAAATTTCAAACGACATCTCCAAAACCACTGATTCCATTCTACTGAAATATCATATACATGTTCCTTGAGTTGGCCTCTATTAAGGTTGTGTTTTTCTTATCGTCGAATAATCAAAATGGCCACCACGGCGATCCAAAATTTACATAAGAGTTATATAGGAAAATGTTAAAAATTACATCTTCTCAGAAACCGCTTGATGGATTTTGATGAAACTTAAGCACAATGATATTTGGGAAAGTCCCACTCAGATTTGTGTTTTTCACAGCCGCCAATCATCCAAGATGGCCGCCATGGCTAAAACTAGGTCAAATTTAAGTAAATTTCGAACGACATCTCCTAAACCACTTATTCCATTCTTGTCAAATATCATATTCATGTTCCTTGGGTTAGCCTCTATGAAGTTTGTGTTTTTCATTATCGTCAAATAATCAAAGTTATTCAAAATGGCCACCACCATAACCCAAAGTTTACATAGAGTTATATATAGGAAACATGTTTCTTGGGTTGGCCTCTATTATGTTTATGTTTTTGAATCACATCATACAAGTAAAGCGTCTACAGGCCCTCTCGGGCCTCTGGTTAAAATACAAGTTTGTAGCGACTACTTCTTGAAAACTATAAGTGATATTGATATGGGACTTTTTGTAAAATGATCAGCATGACATGATGTTGGTCCTTGTCAAAAAATGATTTGACGTTAAACATGGCTGCCAGTGGCCATCTTTGTTTACATAGAGTTATATACTAAAAACTTGTAGCGACTACTCCTCTGAAACTACTTGGCGGATTTTCATGAAACGTTGAAGGAATGTTGCTCTTGATGTCTAGTTGATCCTAGCAAGATGGCCACCACAGCTAAAAATAGATTTTTAGCTCGACTGATCAGAGATCAGCAGAGCTTATGCCGTGGTGCGGCGTCCGTCGTCCGTCCGTCTTTCCGTAAACTTTTATTTGTAGCGACAACTCCTCTGAAACTACTGGATGGATATTCATGAAACTTTACAGAAATGTTGCCCATAAAGTCTAGTTGATCCTAGCAAAAATTCATGTTGATGTGAAATCCAAGATGGCCGCCAAAGCTAAAAATAGAGTTTTAAAATACAAGTTTGTAGCGACTACTCCTTATAAACTATAAGTGATATTGATATGGGACTTTTTCTAAAATGATCAGCATGACATGATGTTGATCCTTGTCAAAAATCGTTTTGATTCAACGTTAAACATGGCTGCCAGCGGCCATCTTTGTTTACATAGAGTTATATAGTAAAAAATTGTAGCGACTTCTCCTCTGAAACTACTTGGCGGATTGTCATGAAACTTTACAGGAATGTTGCTCTTGATGTCTAATTGATCGTAGCAAAATGTCAGATCTGCCAGAAATTCAAGATGGCCGTCACAGCTAAAAATAGATTTTTTAAAAATAAGTTTGTAGCGACTACTTCTTGAAAACTATAAGTGATATTGATATGGGACTTTTTCTAAAATGATCAGCATGACATGATGTTGATCCTTGTGGAAAATTATTTTGATTCGACGTTAAACATGGCTGCCAGTGGCCATCTTTGGTTACATAAGAGTTATATAGTAAAAACTTGTAGGGACTACTCCTCTGAAACTACTTGACAGATGTTCATGAAGCTTCACAGGAATGTTGCTCTTGATGTCTAGTTGATCCTAGAAAAAATTCAGGTTGGCCGGAAATTTAAGATGGCCGCCACAGCTAAAAATATATTTAAAATAAATAAGTTTGTAGCGACTACTTCTTCAAAACTATAAGAGATATTGATATGGGACTTTTTCTTAAATGATCAGTATGACATGATGTTGGTCCTTGTCGAAAATCGTTTTGATTTGACGTTAAACATGGCTCCCAGCGGCCATCTTTGTTTACATAGAGTTATATAATGAAATCTTGTAGCGACTACTCCTCTGAAACTACTTGACGGATTTTCATGAAACTTCACAGGAATGTTGCTCTTAATGTCTAATTGATCCTAGCAAAATTTCAGGTCGGCTGGAAATTCAAGATGGCCGCCACGGTTAAAAATAGGTTTTCAAAAAAAACAAGTCTGTAGCGACTACTTTCTGAAATCAAAATCAATCAGTAGAGCTTCAAGGTCATTGACCTCTTGTTTAAAAATAAGTTTGTAGCGACTACTTCATGAAAACTACAAGTGATATTGATATGAGACTTTTTCTAAAATAATCAGCATGACATGATGTTGATCCTTGTCGAAAATTATTTTGATTCAACATTAAACATGGCGCCAGTGGCCATCTTTGTTTACATAGAGTTTGTATAGTAAAAAATTGTAGCGACTACTGTTCTGAAACTACTAGATGGATTTTCATGAAACTTCACAGGAATGTTGCTCTTGATGTCTAGTTGATCCTAGCACAATTTCAGGTTGGCCGGAAATTCAAGATGGCCACCCAGGCTAAACATAGATTTTCAAGTGATATTGATATGGGACTTTTTCTGAAATGATCAGCATGACAAGATGTTGATCCTTGTCGAAAATTATTTTGATTCGACATTAAACATGGCTGCCAGTGGCCATCTTTGTTTACCTAGAGTTATATAGTAAATATTTCAATTTGTAGCGACTACTCCTCTGAAACTACTTGACAGATTTTTATGAAACTTCACAGGAATGCTGATCTAGCCATCAAAATCTATCAGAACTTCAAGGTCATTGTCCTCTTGTTAATATAGTCAATGGAAGCTTTGTTCAGTCCAATGAAGTTAATCTTAGTTGTAAAGTTATTAGGTAAAGTAATAGATCCACTAATGATAAGGTATATTATGTAACTCACATATGTTGCAAATCTGAACTCCACTACTACAATATAAACGCTAAACTGGCCAGGCAAAAATGACACTATTTTATCATTGCCGTAGCGTCGAACTATGAGTTACCAACTCTCGATTCATTTTACACATATATTCAATTACGGGTATTTTAAGTATCTGTGAATAAATCTAGACATTTTATCAGCGCATGCATTATTTTATGACCAACACATGGATAGAATTTTCCCCGAGGTCAGTATAAGTGTAGGAAGATTGACTACAGTAAAATGAATATGAATGACTAATGATATTTCAGATGGTCATGATTGCCACACATACAGAAACAATTACCCAGACTGCAACGGCCAATGTCGTCATCTTGCGTAACCAGAACTGACCAATGTTTACTGAACCTGTATATATACACTGCAAGGTCTTGGAGATTGACACTCCGTTTGGCTTACAGTTCTAGCGATTGAGGCTGATGGCGTAAGTTTATACCTAATGCACACGTGTCATGTTAAAGATTAATGGCCAACCCTTTTTGTAATATTATCAATTAACAAATTTAACTCTTCAACATGTGAACATTTCTTGATAGTACCTGAGAGAAACATTTAAATTTAAATCCGCTACTAAGTTGTATGTAAAAAGAATTATATGCATGACGTAGATACTACTTTTACCACTGCGTGACTGCACGGGGAAATGAGGTAAATCTGTCTGAATTGTATAGCTGCACAACTATTGCCAGATAATTGATAAATACATTTATCTGTGGATTAATTTACATGTTCAAAGTTTTCTACGTCATCAAATAAAATCTTATTCTCGCTTTTCACAGATATTGCAATGTGTGAATTGTAAATATCTATTGTTGTGTATTGATTTCAATTTAAATAAATATAAACATGTTCATGAAATAAAACATTGCCGGACAACTTTAACAGTAATACTTTAAGCTCATCTTGACCAAAGGCTCAAAGACAGCTAATATGACCGTTTTTTGTTCGTAGTCCGTACCTCTGTTAACTTTGCAATATTTGAAAAATCTCTTAAATTACCAGACCTGTTTTTTAGCTTACCCATTTTTGTTATCTTACCATTTTTGTTATTTTTGCAAGTGTCTATACAAAGTCATCAGGTGAGTTAAATTCAGTGTGAAATTTGCCTTCTTGTTTTAATAAACAACGATAATTGTCAGTAGTAATTAACAAAAGTATCGTGTTTCAAACAATGACATTAATTGTTCTAGCAAATCACTCAGGCTTGTATGGAACCTATCTTTTGACCTGCCTAAGTATAAATACGTTGAACGAGGGACAGTCAACTACTTGCGGTACGAGCACCTTACCTTTGCTTGCATTGTGTTTTAATAATTTGCAAATTTATACTTAAAATTTAATATTCTAGTAACCATGGTAACTGTTATGTTTCCTTCCACAAAATACTTGTACGTATAGGAATTACTGACTGTCCCTTATAAACGGGCGTGGTCTATTATAAACGCTCGGACGTATCCCGCATTAATACTTAATTCCGATTTATTTAATTTAAATTCTGTCTTCTGCTCTTGAGACATTCTTTTAAATTTATATATATTTGAAGAAAAAATAACATATTAAAAGTAACTGGATCAGCAATTACACAAGTCGGAACTATGTATCTAGTCCAATAATTCAACAGTACATACACACACACACACACACACATACACACACACACATACATACACACACACACACACATACACACACACACACACACACACACACACACACACACACACACACACACACACACACACATACATACACACACACACACACACACACACACACATACACACACACACACACACACACACATACACACACACACACACACACACACACACACACACATACACACATACACACACACACACACACACACACATACACACACACACATGGAAGTAAATATGTGGATAAGGATATATCCCAATGTTTTCCAATTCCGTGATTTACACTTTTAGCTCGACTTTTTGCAGCTTTTTTGTACTTCGTTTCTTGCTTACATATTTTTGTAAGCTTATATCTCAGAAACCGCCTGGCAGAACTCAAACTTCACGTATGTATTGACAGTATTAATAGATAACATGCCACCCAGAAGTGAAATAACCTATTTTGGCAAAATATGCCACTTTTTGTACTTAATTTTTTGGTTAACCTTTTTCGGTAAGCTCATATCTGAGAAACCGCCTGGCAGAACTCAAGAAAACTTCACGTATGTATTCAGTATAAATAGATATCTCAGAAACTTCTTGACAGAAACTTTACACTTGTATTCACTATCACAAGAGGAACTCGTACAAACAAGTGCTATAACTCTGTTATAGATTTTACAGAATTATACCCCTTTTTCAACTTAGTTGCCCAACAAATAGACAAGACTTCGAAAAGTTGAATATGCTGTTTTCCGACAGCTCATGTTTTTAATGTTGAAATACTTGAATAATATAAGAGAGAGTCATATTTAAAAAAAATAATTCAGGCACAACTCAATACATTGTGTTGAAATATGCATAAACTAGAAAATGTGATAGAACCAATGCCCTGCTTAAGTGTTATCAGTTGCTTTGAAAACTGAGTAACCAACAAGTTTGAAAGCTCTACAGTTTCTGGTGTCTGAGAAGTGGATTTAATGAAAATCTTGACTGTAAAGTGGTTTCTTTCTGATGTACGACACTATTAACACTATATTCCTGTTGTCTGGTATAAATTTGTTGAAGTGTCATGTTCAGATGTAAAATAAATTCTTCCAATATTTGACAGATGATTTGACAGTACATATGGTAGTTGTGATGGTTGTATGGCTGTGCTGTTACTTTTGCTGCTGTTGCTGCTGCTTCTGTTGGGATTGGATTACCATTACATGTTAAGGTAACGTCTCAATTTATGAAAATGACACACACACATACATAGCAATTAATTTCCAGATAATACTTAACAAGAAATATAATATAAAATGATACCATTTGGACAGCGTTTTTTTTATGCCCCCGAAAAGGTATAGAAATCGCACTATCCATCTGTCTGTCCGGATTCCGTCATTCCGCAGTTTGTGTCCGGACTACCTTCAAAATGCCTGCATGGATTTTTGATTAACTTGGAACATGTGATCAGCATAACAAGACGATGTGTCGCGCGCAAAACCCAGGTCCATACCTCAAAAGTCAAGGTCACACTTGCAGTTCATAGGTCAAATACAGGTACGCAATTTTGTGTCCGGACTGTAACGTCGCAACCAATGCAGGGATTTTTAAATAACATGGCACAAGTGATCACCATAACAAGACGATGTGTCGCGCGCAAAACTCAGGTCTTCAAGGTCAAGGTCACATTTGGAGGTCAAAAGTCAAATTGTGTCCGGTCAATAACTCTGGCATTCATGGACGGATTTTCAAATAACTTGGCACAAGTGCTCACCTAAACAAGACGATGTGTCGCGCACAAAATCCAGGTCTGTGGCCCCCAAGGTCAAGGTCACACTTAGAGGTCAAAGGTCAAATCGTGTCCGGTCAGTAACATTTGCATGCCTGGACGGATTTTCAAATAACTTGGCACAAGTGCTCACCACAACCAAATGACGCGTCGTGCACAATATCCAGGTCCATGGCTCCAAGGTCAAGGTCAAACTTAGAGGTCAAAGGACACTTCGGGGGCATTTATCACTTACAGTGATATTTCTTGTTTTGTAGTTGTTTTTAGCTCTGCCATTAGGTTTGTTTTCCGTCATCAACTTTTTTATGTTGACAGTCTAGCACCTTCATTTTTAGCTATATTGGCCGGCCATTCACTCTTACCTCGTTGATACAATAGGGCCTTCAGTTTTCATTCAATCTTTACCAAACTTGGCCAAGTCTAGTTGCACATATCGTTGCCTTGTTTTGGTCATATGATTGAACCCTTCCTGGATTTCAACCTGAAGCTTGGTAGGAATAATCAGTACCAAGCCTAGCTGCATATATCGTCATTGTTTGTTCTGGTCCAATGATTTTTGGCAGAGTTATGGCTCTTTAAAGGTTTTAATAAACAAACTTTGTCCGGACTGCTTGAAAGATTTTAATCAAACTTGCCGCAGTATTCCTATTGTCAGTGATTTAAAATATGTCTGCATATAGTATGGTTCCATCGCGTCCCGTTGCTTTATAACGGATAATGGTTACATATTTTATTTTTATTTTTTTACGACGTGAAAATAATGAAAAACTCATAAGGTTACACTCCACTAATTTTTATGCAAGACCACATATTTATACCCTTGTCAATAAAGGTTTGATGGCGGCTAAATAGGAATCACTTTGAGTTATTTAGCAAATATTATGGTTTCATTATTTACGTATTAGCTTTTCCAGTTGGTTCGATGTGAAAATACTTAATGAAAACCATATAAGTTTACACTCCACTAATTATAAGACTTCATAAGGTTACACTCCTCTAATTTTTAATTAAGAATCCACATTATAAGTTTAATTATTTGTCGCATTATTTAACAATCGTAATGTAATCGTTGCATATTTTCTTTTCCTTTTTCTTATATGAAAATGTCGTACAGTTGCACACTACTAATTTAAGACCTCATAAGGTTACACCACTAATTTTACATGACCACATATTTTTTAATTATTTGTAATGGAGACTGTTCAGCACAAACTTCAAAGTATTCCCAGGCAGCCATAGTAAGGTAGTGATACCTGTATTCCCAGGCAGCAATAGTAAGGTAGTGATACCTGTATTCCCACGCAGCCATAGTAAGGTAGTGATACCTGTATTCCCACGCAGCCATAGTAAGGTAGTGATACTTGTATTCCCAGGCAGCCATAGTAAGGTAGTGATACCTGTATTCCCACGCAGCCATAGTAAGGTAGTGATACCTGTATTCCCACGCAGCCATAGTAAGGTAGTGATACCTGTATTCCAACGCAGCCATAGTAAGGTAGTGATACCTGTATTCCCAGGCAGCCATAGTAATGAAGTGATGCCTGTATTGCCACGCAGCCATAGTAAGGTAGTGATACCTGTATTCCCAGGCAGCCATAGTAAGGAAGTGATACCTGTATTCCCAGGCAGCCATAGTAAGGTAGTGATACCTGTATTCCCACGCAGCCATAGTAAGGTAGTGATACCTGTATTCCCACGCAGCCATAGTAAGGTAGTGATACCTGTATTCCCACGCAGCCATAGTAAGGTAGTGATACCTGTATTCCCACGCAGCCATAGTAAGGTAGTGATACCTGTATTCCCACGCAGCCATAGTAAGGTAGTGATACCTGTATTCCCACGCAGCCATAGTTAGGTAGTGATACCTGTATTCCCACGCAGCCATAGTAAGGTAGTGATACCTGTATTCCCACGCAGCCATAGTAAGGTAGTGATACCTGTATTCCCAGGCAGCCATAGTAAGGTAGTGATACCTGTATTCCCATGCAGCCATAGTTAGGTAGTGATACCTGTATTCTCACGCAGCCATAGTAAGGTAGTGATACCTGTATTCCCACGCGGCCAGAGTAAGGTAGTGATACCTGTATTCCCACGCGGCCATAGTAAGGTAGTGATCCCTGTATTCCCACGTGGCCATATTAAGGTAGTGATACCTGTATTCCCAGGCGGCCATAGTATTCTCGATATTGGGGCATGGGCTCCCTCCTCCACCCCCACCCTCTGCCTCTCCCCCGCCCCTCCCTCACACCCCCTTCCCTCCCTACTTGAAACTGTATTTTTTTTTTTTAATTTCTGTGTTGTTTTAGTCAATTCTTACACATAGCTATTTACACATAATATATATGTTGCCCAATACCTACGCAACCTCACCCACCTCTCCCCACTTCACACTCCCCCTCCCCCTCCCCCTCCCCCTCACCCCCCCTCGAAACATTTTTATTTTATTTATTTTTACATATTTCTGTGTTGCTTTTGTCGCTTTTATCTGTTCTGACACATGTTGCCCCCCTCCCTCCATGTTTTATTTTATCTGGAACAGACTTACACAGTTATATTTTCATTGGGTCGGGGACGAGTTCTTGAACCAGCCAGATACAGTTGCTAATAGCTGAGTTGTGGCCCATAAATCATCAAAAATTTCATAATTTGGAATTGTCACGGTACTTTAAAAATCAGGGCCCCGTTTTATGAAACAACTTACGACCATTTTGATCGTAAATCAATTTCTTAAATGCTTCACTATAAACTACACTTTTCAAATAAACGTTATTTCATTTCATTTTCTTATACATCTGATATTTCTACACTACGTGAACACATAATTGCCTGCATTGAATGCTTAGGTAAAGAAAGTGAATGATTTTAAACTTTAAGAAACTTCTGTCGTAAGATGTTTAATAAAACACTGGGCCCTGTTTTATTTTCCATCTGATCTTAGCCCAACTTTTACATAATTTGTATAATAATGAAATCTTGGACATGTTCTCTAACCACATGTCCAATTGTATCAAAGTGAGTAGTCTGCCCTTGAATCTTCTGCAAAAATACATTTTGACGTTGTTAACCACCAAAGCACTTTCGTTTTTCATCCAGTCCAAACCTAACTTTCACAGAATGTGTATAATAATCAGTCTTGGAATTTTTTCAATCATGCATATCCGATGGTAATAAAGTCAGTTATCTGCCCTTGAATTAGCAAAAATGACCTAAGTTGGCATTGTTACCTGACTTATAATGGCCTTTCCATTTTACATCCAGTAGTAACACATTTTTTACAGAATGTGTATGATAATATGATCCTCAGCAAGTTTGTCAACCATGCATATCTGATGATATTGAAGTGAGTTATCTGCCCTTGAATTGGAAAAATACATCATTCAATGGCCTTATCATTTTTTCAGCCAATCTTAACAAAACTTTTACAGAATGTTTTTCAGCGAGGCATGTAAGGTGATAACCAAATTCTGCCCTTGAATATGCAAAAATACATATTTTGACATTGTTAATCATACATATCCGTTTGTATTAAAGTGTGAGATATCTCCCGATTTTTGTCATGTGATATTTTGGATAGGGTTCACTTCAATTTTTCCCTCGACTCATGTAAGAAAAGTGTTATATTTTTTTCATACTGGACTGAATTGCATGCAACAATGTGCACATTCCCCGCATAAATCAGTTGAATACATGTATGAAGACCGATTCTTCCAAACATTTGTAGTTGCGGAGTTTGTCCCGAGCAACCACCGAATTGTTTGTGGTAGGGTGCACATCTCTGCCTCATCGATACATGCATTTTCCCGATCATTTAGACTAATTTTACTAGTCTGTGAATTGCCTGGAACTATTCTAAGACATGTACCCCCTTTCAAGCATGATAATACTCAATTTTTAACCAGAATATGCCGGAAACCCGGAAATGATAGGGTGCATACATAAAATAATAAATGATAGGCACACACTCTAAAGAAATAGTAGGATAAACATTTATTGCAAACAGTTGTCAGTCAATTGTTTACATTTGCAGTTGGTCGTATCTTCTTATCTCTTGCACTTGGTGCACACTGGTTGACACATCTCGCAACGAATATATCAGCATTTTTAGATCACCTGAGCCGAAGGCTCAAGGTGATCTATTGCGATCACTGTTCATCCGTCATCCGTCGTCCGTCCGTCGTCGTCGTTAACTTTTCTTCAAACGACTTCTCCTCAGAAACCATTTAGCTAATTTTGACCAAACTTCACTTGGTTTGATCCTTAGAAGAATGCTTTTTAGATTTGTTAAAATTAGGTCAGCACGACATCCAAGATGGCCACCATTACCATACTACGGTTGAAACCTTAAAAAATCTTCGTCCAGAACCGCTGGACAGATTTCAACAGTTTTTCTTTTAATATGTTACGCCAATGCCTAGACTATCAAGTTTGTTCAAATGAAGTCCCTGGGGTCAAAAATGGCCGTGCCCCGCGGGGTCCAAAGTTTGTATATTGAGATTTTGCATGTTTTTCATTTGGACATATAGGAAATAACTTTAAACCTCTGGCTCGTAAAAGATCTTCTTCGTTTACCATGCACCACTAATTACATGTAAACCCTCCGAGGTGTAGTCGAATGTAGTTCCTATAATAAAAAGTAATCCCTCCTTTTTTGATGGAATTAGGGGTAAACTGCCCATTTCTATTCGATTTTGTGGTTATATGTATAAGAAGCGTATTAATAGGTTTTACTGGATCACTGATGAACATTTTCAAAATTTCGACTCTCTTGCTTACACTTTGTGAGCAATGAAAACTGTCGATCAATAAAAACAGCTGTACCCTTGACCTGTTTAGTAAACAAACAAGAACTTTCTTACATGTCTTGTGACCCCGCGTTTTCTGGTGATTTTTCAAGTGGAAAAATAGTTTTCTATATGAACAGTACACTGCTGCATTATCCATACTTGAGTTGAATTTGCAGCAAATCATTTAATATGTGACACTTTAACATTGGTGTCTATGGGGAAAAGTAATTAGTGCTTTCATACCTCTTCTCTGAAACCACAAGGCACAGAGCTCTCTTGTATTACACGTAGCATCAGCTTATGGTCCTTTACTAAGTTTTTTCAAATGATGACCCTGGGGTCAAATTTGTCCCCGCCCCAGGGTCACAGTTTTACATACTTATATAGGGATTTTTTTTTAAAAATCTTCTTCTCAGAAACTACAAGAGCCAGCTAGAGGTTTGATATTTTACATTTTACCCTCGGGTCACATTTAACCCCGCCCCAAGGGTCACATGTTTTACATAGACATGTATAGGGAAAAAATTAAAAAATCGTCTTCTCTGAAACTGCAAGAGCCAGAGGTTTAGTATTTTGCATTTGCTATAAGCTTATGGTCCTCTACCAAGTTTGTTCAAACGGTGACCCAGGGGTCACATTTGGCCGCGCCCCGAGGGTCACAGTTTTACATAGACTTATGTATATATAGGGGGAAAAAACACTTCTCTGAAACTGCAAGAGCCAGAGGTTTAATATTTTGCATTTACTATAAGCTTATGGTCCTCTACCAACTTTGTTCAAATGGTGACCCTGGGGTCAAATTTGACAACGCCCCGTGGGTCACAGTTTTAGACTTATATAGGAAACACATTAAAGTCTTCTTCTCTGGAACTACACGAGCCAGAGGTTTAATATTTTGCATTTACTATACTCTTATGGTCATTTACCAAGTTTGTTCAAATGGTGACCATGGGGTCACATTTGGCCCCGCCCCAGGGGTCATGTTTTACATAGACTTGTATAAGAAAAAACTTTAAAAAAATCTTTTTCTCTGAAACCACAAAGCTCTCATATACTACATGTAGCCCTGGGGTCACATTTGGCCCTGCCCAAGGTGTTACACTCTAGCACCTTCATTTTGTATTTAATATTTACCAAACTTTGTCGGTGTCTTTATATCAATGTTGTTATACACAACAGAGCCCACATTTCTTGAACAATCTTAACCAAACTTGCACAGATTGTATATGACCATAAGATTTCGAAGAAGTTTGATAATGTGCCAGTACTCAGGTGATCGATTTAGGGCCATCTTGGCCCTCTTGTTTGTACCTGTTTTTGTAAAACTGTTGGCAAATCTGCACATTGACATTTTCTTCTCACAAATCCAACTCTTCTGAAATTGACATGATCTGACCTATTGTTTGAGGTGCCTGTTTCAACCAAAGGTTTTTAGTTTTTATGGGATGGCGAGTTGTCCGTCGTCCGTCGTCCGTCGTCCGTCCGTCGTCCGTCCGTCCGTCTGTTAACTTTTGCCTTGTGAACACTCTAGGGCCTTCATTATTAATTGAATCTTTACGAAACTTTACCAGTGTCTTTATATCAATGAAAGCTCGGACAAGTTCGAAAACCAGTCGGATCGGATAAATTTCACCGGAATTATGGCCCTTGTTTTGCTGAAAAATGCCATATTAAGCCTTGTGAACACTCTAGCACCTTCATTTATTATTTGATCTTTACCAAACTTGTACAGATTGTTAATATCAATAAAAGCTCGGACAAGTTCGAAAAACAGCCAAATCGGATCAGTAACGCCGGAGTTATGGCCCTTGTTTTTTCTGAAAATTGCCATTTTTTGCCTTGTGAACGCTCTAACACCTTCATTTATTATTTGATCATTACTAAACTTGCACAGATTGTTAATACCAATGATAGCTTCGCCAAGTTCGAAAATCAGCTAAATTGGTTTAGTAACACCAGAGTTATGGCCCTTGTTTTTTTCTGAAAAATGCCATTTTCTGCCTTGTGAACACTCTAGCACATTCATTTATTATTTGATCTTTACCAAACTTGCACAGATTGTTAATATCAAACAAGTTCAAAAACCAGCTAAATCGGATCAGTAACACCGGAGTTATGGCCCTTGTTTTTTCTGGAAGATGCTATTTTCTGCCTTGTGAACACTCTAGGGCCTTCAATATTAATTGGACCTTTACTTAACTTTGCCAGTGTCTTTATATCAATGAAAGCTCGGACAAGTTCGAAAACTGGCAAGATTGAAATAATTAATAGTTATGGCCCTTGTTTTGCTGAAAAATGCCATATTTAGCCTTGTGAACACTCTAGCACCTTTATTTATTACTTGATCTTTACCAAACTTGCACAGATTGTTAATATCAATGAAAGCTCGGACAAGTTCGAAAACCAGCTAGATTGGACCTTTAACAGTGGAGTTATTGCCCTTGATTTAGTTAAAATTGCTATATTTTGCCTCCTTAAGATGATAGGGCCTTCATCTTTCATCCAATCTTTACCAATCTTTTACAGATTGTTTATATAAATGAGAGCTAGGCCAAGTTCGAAAACTAGCTGGATCGGACCATTAACAGCGGAGTTATGGCCCTTGATTTAGTTAAAAATGCTATATTTTGCCTCGTTAAGACGATAGGGCCTTTATCTTTCATTCGATCTTTACCAAACTTTACCAGATTGTTTATATAAATGAAAGCTTGGACATTTCGAAGATCAGCCAGATCGGACCAGTAACAGATGAGTTATGGCCCTTGATTTAGTTAAAAATACTATATTTTGCCTCGTTAATTCGATAAGGCCTTCATTTTTCATCTGATCTTTACAAAACTTTACCTGATTGTTTATATCAATGACAGCTCAGACAATTTCGAAAACCAGCCAGATCGGACCAGTAACAGATGAGTTATGGCCCTTGATTTAGTTAAAAATGCTATACTTTGCCTCGTTAAGACGATAGGGCCTTCATTTTTCATGCGATCTTTACGAAACTTTACCAGATTGTTTATATAAATGAGAGCTAGGCCAAGTTTGAAAACTAGCTGGATCGGACCATTAACAGCGGAGTAATGGCCCTTGATTTAGTTAAAAATGCTATATTTTGCCTCGTTAAGACGATAGGGCCTTTATCTTTCATTCGATCTTTACCAAACTTTACCAGATTATTTATATAAATGAAAGCTTGGACATTTCGAAGATCAGCCAGATCGGACCAGTAACAGTGGAGTTATGGCCCTTGATTTAGTTAAAAATCCTATATTTTGCCTCGTTAAGATGATAAGGCCTTCATCTTTCATCCGATCTTTAAGAAACTTTACCAGATTGTTAATATCAATGAAAGCTTGGACAAGTTCGAAAAACATCCAGATTGGACCATTTACATCGGAGTCATGGCCCTTTATTTTCTGAAATATGCTATATCTTGGCCTCATTAAGACGAAAGGGCCTTCATTTTGCCGGATTTCATTGAAACTTTGCAGGGATGATCAGTACCAAGCCTAGTTGTACATTGTCACCGTGTTCCAGTTGAATGATTTTGGTGGAGTTATAGCCCTTTAAAGGTTTTAATACACAAACTTTGTTCTGGCTAGTTCTCTTGAACCCCTGGCCGGATTAAACGAAACTTTTTAGGGATGATCAATTCTGTGTCTAGTTGAGCAAATCATCGCCGTGTTCCGGTTGAATGATTTTTGGCAGAGTTATGGCCCTTTAAAGGTTTTAATAAACAAACTTTGTTCTCATCTACTTCTCCTGAATCCCTCGCCAGATTTCAATAAAACTTTGCAGGGATGATCAGCACCAAGCTTAGTTGTGCATGTCATCGTCACGTTTCGGTTTACAGATATTTGGCAGAGTTATGGCCCTTTAAAGGATTTTGATACCCCAATTTTTTTCTGGGCTAGTTCTCCTGAACCCCTGGCTGGATACAGATGAAACTTGACAAGGATGATCTGTATCAAAAAAAGAGTATGATAATGGAACTTTGGAAACGGCCGAGCATGACACATACGAAATATTGCAGTCTCAGTTTGATTGAGACTGTTCATGAGTGGTAGTGAAATATGCTAGCTACCGCTCACGCCCTCTAGCCCCGGGTTGAGCAGAACTCAATATTAATAAAATCAACAGCACAACATTTTAACCCTCCCGAAGATGGCATGCATATGGCATTGTAAATGGAGTTAGCCTTCTTTAATGTATTCCCCATCAAGCCTAGTTGTACATATCATCGCCATATTTTGGTTGAATGATTTTTGGCAGAGTTGTGACCCTTTAAATATTTTAATACACAAACTTTGTCCAGATTAGTCTCTTCTGAACTCTTTGCCAGATTTCAGCGAATCTTGGCGAGGATGATCGGTACTAAGCCTAGTTGCACCTGTCATTGCCATGTTCTGGTTGAATGATTTTTGAAAGACTTATGGCCCCTTATACATAAACTTTATCTTGAGCCAGTAGAGCGTCCACAGGCCCTCTTGGGCCTCTTGTTTAAAATTTATTTTTATATTTATTTTTTACATATTTCCGTGTTGTTTTAGTCAATTCTTATATATTTATGTTGCTCTCCCCCCACTCCCACCCCTCCACTTGAAACTCTTTTTTTATTTTTTTTACATATTTCTGTGTTGTTTTAGTCAGTTTTTACAAATAGTTTCTTACTCATATATGTTGACCCTTCTCTCCCCACACCCCACCATCCTGCCTCTCTCCCCCCGCTTTTGTGTTACTTTTGTCAATTCTTACACATGTTGACCCCTCGCATCTCCTCCCGTCCCTCGCTTCCCCTCTCGCCCCTCGCCTCCCATCCCCACCCCCTCTCGAAACTGTTTTTTTTTATTTTTTTTATTTTTGAAAATATTTCTGTGTTGTTTTGTTCAATTCTTACATAGCTTCTTACACAAATTGTTGCCCCCTCCCACCGCCTCTCCCGCCACTCCCTCCCCACCTTCCCCACTCTCCCCCCCTCCATTCGAAACTCATTTTTTTTTTTTTACATATTTCAGTGTTGTTTTGGTCAATTCATACACATAGCTTCTAACACATATATGTTGTCCCCTCCCCCCCATCCCCTCCACCCCCCGCCCCTCCCCCCTCCCCCCCACCCACCCCACTGGGAGAAGGCCAGCAGAGCTTATTGGATGGCGAGTTGTCCATCGTCCGTCCGTCCGTCGTCCGTAAACTTTTGCCTTGTGAACGCTCTAGGGCCTTCAATATTGATTGAATCTTTACGAAACTTTGCCAGTGTCTTTATATCAATGAAAGCTCAGACAACTTCGAAAGCCAACCGGAACGGATAAATTTCATCGGAGTTATGGCCCTTGTTTTGCTGAAAAATGCCATATTAAGACTTGTGAACACTCTAGCACCTTCATTTATTATTTGATCTTTAACAAACGTGTACAGATTGTTAATATCAATGAAGGCTCGGACAAGTTCGAAAACCAGCCAAATCGGATCAGTAACACCGGAGTTATGGCTTGTTTTTTCTGAAAATTGCTATTTTCTGCCTTTTGAACACTCTAGCACATTCATTTATCACTTGATCTTTACCAAACTTGCTCAGATTGTTAATACCAATAATAGCTTGGACAAGTTCAAAAATCAGCTAAATCGGATCAGTAACACCGGAGTTATGGCCCTTGTTTTTTATGAAAAATGCTGTTTTCTGCCTTGTGAACACTCTTAGGGCCTTCATTTATTATTTGATCTTTACCAAACTTGCACATATTGTTAATATCATTGAAAGCTCAAACAAGTTCGAAAACCGGCTTAATCGGATCAGTAACACCAGAGTGACGGCCCTTGTTTTTTCTGAAAAATGTTATTTTCTGCCTTGTAAACACTGTAGGGCCTTCAATATTAATCGGACCTTTACTTAACTTTGCCAGTGTCTTTATATCAATGAAAGCTGTTATTTGAAAACTGGCAAGATCGGACCAGTAACTTAGTAACAGCGGAGTTATGTCTTACGATAGGGCCTTCATTTTGCATCTGATCTTTGCCAAACTTTACCAGATTTTATAAGAGCCATGTTAGCCAGTAGAGCCCACAGGCCCTCTTGGGCCTCTTGTTCTGAAGTAACTTGAGCAATTTAAATAATACGTACATCAGTTATATATCATTAGAACTGGCATTTTTATTGGTAAATAAAACTACTTTACTTTTGAAAATCGGTTGAGAAATAAATATTTTACAGCCAAAAAGGTTTTTTGATGGGGCTATTCCTATGTAAATTCCTTGTTGGTGGGACAGCTGAATATTACTTCAGTAATCCTTCATATTTTGCTATAAAACTTTCAGGGTGTCTTAAATTACTGATATCCAACAATTGAAACCTATTTTTGGATAACATTTCTAAAAAAAATATTTTTTGAAATTGTTCATGCAGCAGAATTTTGCATTGAAAATGACCCATGAAAAACAGCTTTCGGGCATGAACTTTTTATTTCTCAACCGATTTTCGAAAGTAAGGTGTTTTTATTTACCACTAAAAATGTCTGTTTCACTGATATACAACTTATTTAGGTAGTGGCTTAATTTTTATCTTCAAAGTCAAAAAAAGCTTAGGCTGAAACAAGCGCCCCAAACAATAGCTTAAAATTTAGTCCCATCTGTCGTTCCTGTAAAGTGTTTCCACATTCCATCCCTAAAATATCTACATCACCTGAACTTCCAGTGAGACCTTGTTTCAGTTTCTTTCCATCAAATGTCAGACAAGCTGATTGGTGTTTTGAATCGTTCCTGATTGTTCCAATAAATTTAAATGTCATAATATCCCAGTATTCATTTCACCACGGACAACATGGGTCAAATCTTCTGAGGACGCTGAACAATGGAACTGCAAAGTTTATATCGCACATTTCTGGTGTGTATCTGCCCTTTTCATCTTTGCCGGACACAACTTGGGAATCATTCTTGAAACCAACCATAAAGTTTATGAATCGACCTCCAAATAACCTCCATCCTAATTTCCAGAATGCTTTTGTTTCTTCAGAATATCGCATTTGGGATGTATTGGTACAATTAAACCAGCTTACAACATCTGTCCATAGCAAACAAGCTATATTCGTCAATGGAAATGATTCAGAATTTACCTGTTTGAAGAATAACTGCAGTCCACCTACTGATAGTCTATCTAGAACTGTTGGTGTCATTTCAATCATCTCTTCAATAATGTTTGCAGGCTCATCCTCGTTAGAATCGCTTTGTTTGTTTTCACTTGGAGTCAGCATAAATAAAATGTTTTCTGCTTCATCAGCTACTCTTAAGAGAACACGGGGTATCAGAGTTTTTGGCTTCTTTTGAAGAGGCGTCTGCCTACACAATGGCGAGTACATCATTCCGGGTTCTGCCTTTAATGGGGACGATATCCGTTTCATTCCAATTTTCTGTTTATCTCGCCATCTGGGTCTTTTTAATGACAGATTTTATTTTCTGGCTTTTCCCATGGTGGACCTTAAAAACGATATAAAATAATATATTAAAAAATACACTACAACTTAAATTCTACCTGTACCTGGATATTACCGTTTTGGAATTCCACTAATCAGTAAATGCTCTAAAGATGTATTTTAACTTGTCGGTGTATTATCTTGAATGGTGATCATATATATTATAAATATTGTTTAAACTTATGAATCCTGGAATTTCAATTACAATTGTATCCTAGTTTTTTCTAGTGGGCGCCCTATCGTTTATTATTTTATGTGTGTGCCCTATCGTTTCCCATATTCCTGCATATTCTGGTTAAAAATCGAGTATTATCATGCTTGAAAGGAGGTAGATGTCTTAGAATAGTTCCAGGTAACTCACGGACTAGTAAAACTAGTCTAAATGATCGGAAAAATGCATACATTGATCGATTTATGGCAGAGATGTGCACCCTACCAGGTTGCTTGGGATAAACTCCGCAACGACAAATGTTTGGAAGAATCAGACTTCATACATGTATTCAACTGGTTTATGCTGATTTATGTGGGGAATGTGCACTTTGTTACATGCAATTCGGTCCAGTTTGAAAGAAAACATAACACTTTTCTTACCAGAGTCGAGGGAATAACAGTCTATTTTGAAGTGAACCCTATCCAAAATATCATGTGACAAAAATCGGGTTCCCCACCGTGTATCTGCCCTGCAAAAAAAGACATAATATGTCTTGTTCATCTATACCATACTTGTAAAGAATGTTTATTTTAATAAAAGCTGAAAACCATATACAAAAAATTAAATTTGCTTTAACACTCTAGCTCCTCAATTTTCCATCAGATCTTTACCAAACTTGTTCAATATGCTGTTCCGCACCCATCCACCCTCCACCACCACCACCACCACCACCACTAACACACATGCACATACACACTCTAACCTTTCTGATATTTATCTAACTTCATCATATTGTTTATATCAATGACATCTTGAACAAGTTTAACAGTCAAACTTGAGCAGAATCAGCAGAATCAGCAGAATCATTGCCCTTGATTGAATGAAAAGAGGCTCATTTCCACCAAATTTGACAGAAGTTGTTTATCAATGAGATAAAAAATTCATTTAAAAAAAAAAAAAACTATGGATACATGATACAGCGGTAAAATAGCAGAGCGGTACAGGCCCTCTTGGACCCGTTGTTTAAAATGGGATTAAAACATTTTGTTTTTTTTAGAATGAAAAAGCAACAATTAAGATTTCAAAGTCGATATCTAACATTGCTACTGGAAATTACATGTGTTTGTTATGCACCTATCAATGTTATCCCCCACCAGAGGGGAGGTGGCAGGCAAACTCCAGGAATTAGACATCACTGCATGATGACACCAGGGTAGGGAATTAGAACCCGGTACCAATAGGGGGATATTTGATATTGAGTATATTGGTAGATACAAAAAAAACAAAAAAAACATTGATAAGAAATTGGATTTTGGCTTTAAATGAAAATGCTGCCAGGACATGATAAGATCTGTGAAATTAACTGGTATATCCGCCACTTAACTTTACCAACATCATGTTATAATAAAGCAAATATATCTGATATTCTAATACACCCGCACTATATAGCCTAGTTTAAAATATCTCGTTATATTGAACGATATATCACTGTAATTTTTGCAACGTTAGGAGAATAAGCATTGCGCATTCCGCATTCCGCATTGTAACATATGCAACGTTAGGAGAGCAAGCAAAGCAATGCGAAAGATTTCAGATGTTTGCGTTATTTTCACATTTTAGGGGTATTAGAATAGAAATAGAACATCGTTTACGGTGAATTATCTATAATATATCACGGTTTGTCGTTCAATTGTAAACAATAATTCTTCGGGCTCATGAAATTATTGTTTACAATTGAACTCCAAACTGTGATATATTAAACGATAATTCACAGTAAACGATGTTCTATTTCTTAAATAACGCGTCTCAATTTCTTGATTTAGATCTCTCGATTGAAAATGGTGAAATAATTAGCAAAATCTATGACAAGACAGATGATTTTATTTTTAGCTCACCTGAGCCGAAGGCTCAAAGGTGAGCTATTGGGATCACTCTTCGTCCGTCGTCCGTCGTCGTCCGTCGTCTGTCGTTAACTTTTGCTTCAAATAACTTCTCCTCAGAAACCGCTTGACCAATTTTGACCAAACTTTACGTGGATGATCCTTAGATGAATGCTTTTTAGATTTGTTAAAATTAGATCAGCCCGACATCCAAGATGGCCGCCATTACCATATATGGTTGAAACCTTAAAAAATCTTCTTCTAAAGAACCGCTAGACAGATTTCGACAGTTTTTCGTTTAAAATGATCGCCAACGTCTAGACTATCAAGTTTGTTCAAATGAAGTCCCCGGAGTCAAAAATGGCCATGCCCCAGGGGTCCAAAGTTTGTATATTGAGATTTTGCATGTTTTTCATATAGACATATAGGAAAAAACTTTAAAAAATCTTCTTCTCTGAAACCACAAGGCACAGAGGTCTCATATATTACATGTAGCATCAGCTTATGGTCCTCTACTAATGGTTTGTTCAAATGGTGACCCTGGGGTCAAATTTGTCCCCGCCCCGGGGGTCACAATTTTACATAGACTTATATAGGATTTTTTTTTTAAAAATCTTCTTCTCGGAAACTGCAAGAGTCAGAGGTTTGATATTTTGCATTTACTGTAAGCTTATGGTCCTTTACCAAGTTTGTTCAAATGGTGACCCAGGGGTCACATTTGGCCCGCCCCGGGGGTCACAGTTTTACATAGGCTTGTATAGGGAAAAACTGAAGAAAAAAAATCTTCTTCTCTGGAACCACATGGCACAGAGCTCTCATGTATTACATGTAGCATCAGCTTATGGTCCTCTACTTAGTTTGTTCAAATGGTGACCCTGGGGTCAAATTTGTCCCCGCCCCGGGGGCCACAGTTTGACATAGACTTGTATAGGATTTCTTTTTTAAAAATCTTCTTCTCGGAAACTGCAAGAGCCAGAGGTTTGATATTTTGTATTTACTATAAGCTTATGGTCCTTTACAAAGCTTGTTCAAATGGTGACCCTGGGGTCACATTTGGCCCCGCCCCAAGGGTCACATGTTTTACATAGACATGTATAGGGAAAAACTTAAAAAATCTTTTTCTCTGAAACTGCAAGAGCCAGAGGTTTAATATTTTGCATTTGCTATAAGCTTATGGTCCCCTACCAAATTTGTTCAAATGGTGACCTAGGGGTAACATTTGGCCCCGCCCCGGGGATCATAGTTTTACATAGGCTTGTATAAAGAAAAACTGAAAAAAATCTTCTTCTCTGGAACCACATGGCACTGAGCTCTCATGTATTACATGTAGCATCAGCTTATGGTTCTCTACTTAGTTTGTTCAAATGGTGACCCTGGGGTCAAATTTGTCCCTGCCCCGGGGGTCACAGTTTTACATAGATATGTATACGGAAAAACTTAAAAAATCTTCTTCTCTGAAACTGCAAGTGCCAGAGGTTTAATATTTTGCTTTTGCTATAAGCTCATGGTCCTCTACCAATTTTGTTCAAATGGTGACCCAGGGGTCACATTTGGCCCCGCCCCGGGGGTCACAGTTTTACATAGGCTTGTATATGGAAAAACTGAAAAAAATCTATTTCTCTGGAACTGCAAGAGCCAGAGGTTTATATTTTGCATTTGCTATAAGCTTATGGTCCTCTACAAAGTTTGTTCAAATGGTGACCCTGGTGTCAAACTTGGCCGCGCCCCGGGGGTCACAGTTTTATATAAACTTATATATATAGGAAAAAAACAATCTTCTCTGAAACTGCAAGAACCAGAGGTTTAATATTTTGCATTTACTATTAGATTATGGTATTCTACCAAGTTTGTTCAAATGATGACCCAGGGGTAAAATTTGACCCCACTCCGTGGGTCACAGTTTTACAAAGACTTATATAGGCAACACATTAAAGTCTTCTTCTCTGGAACTACAAGAGCCAGACGTTTAATATTTTGTATTTACTATACTCTTATGGTCCTTTACCAAGTTTGTTCAAATGGTGACCCTGGGTTCACATTTTGCCCCGCCCCAGTGGTCACGTTTTACATAGACTTGTATAGGGAAAAACTTAAAAAATCTTCTCTAAAACCACAAAGCACACAGCTCTCATATATTACATGTAGCCCTGGGGTCACATTTGGCTTCGCCCAAGGTGTTATTCTCTAGCACCTTCATTTTATATTTGATCTTTACCAAACTTTGTCAGTGTCTTAAACTGTCTATATCAATGTTGTTATACACAACAGAGCCCACATTTCTTGAACAACCTTAACCAAACTTGCACAGTTTGTATATGACCATAAGATTTCAAAGAAGTTTGATAATGTGCCAGTACTCATGTGATCGCTTTAGGGCCATCTTGGCCCTGGCCCTCTTTTATTGGTTCAAATTAACTCAGGTGAGCGATATAGGGCCATCATGGCCCTCTTGTTGACATTGTTAATTACCCCCACTTGGATGGGGATGTTCCCCGAGCAACTTCTTATGGGGTGTATGTGTCTCAACTTATTCATTTTTCAAGAGCTTGTACTCGAGTTGAGGACTTTAATATTCGTAATCTTTGTATAACTAAAAAGCTACTCAATCAGGGTTACCGTTACCATAAACTTTGTAAAACCTTTGCAAAGTTTTTTATTATCGTAACCCTGATCTTCTTTCCAAATATAAAAGTAATTCAAGGACTCTTCTGCGACAAGGACTATCACAACCTGACTTCTATGGTAATGTGATTTATAAACTTCGTAAGATTCTTGGTCATGATCACTTTCATACTATCTTTGTTAAACTTGTTATCATTTTGCAACGTACTGCATGCTTAGTGGTGGACCCTTTTCGCCACTATGCTTTCCTCTTTTATTGTACGATGACGGGACAGGCTGTGGACCCTATGATGACGCCTACCTAAAACCCACTGGGACGGTGGCGTTTGATGTTTGTCTATGATCTTTCTTGTCGTGCCCTTAATGGTTTATTCTCTTATTGCTCTGGCTTCTGCCAAGTCATTGAGTATCTTCATTGTGGCTTTCTAGGCTATTGTTTTTTTTGTATTATATTTACACAAGCATATTTGTGTTTTACTTATATTGCCTATTGATGCTACCTTGTTGGTTAGAGATTAGATCATGGCAGGGATTTCTTTATTTACACTGTCCTGTTTTAATGGGATGACAGTAGGGTAAGTGTGAGGTTTGGTGCACCCTAGAACCGGTTTAAACCCCCAGTGGCCTACTTTGCCACTGACCGTTCCAACCATTTTGTGTTTGTGATGTCGTTTACTTTTATTATTACTTTTGCCTTCTTGTTTGTCTGTTTGCATGTTTGTTTCTGTGTTTTGTGGTTGACTGTCCTCCTTGAATGCTACTTTCACTGTCCGATCTTTTTATATTTCTTGTATCTGACCATGTGTCTTGGCACTGGCAAAATCCTTTTATATTCTATTTACAGTGAACCTTGGTTTTACGAAACCTGCTGTTTCCGGTATCCGATACTGTTTTGAAGTCCCAACTGACATAATCGTATGAAATTAACGCCTCATTAACAGACACACTTAGATCTTGACCTTACCTTTTCTGACCGTCAAACTGTTTTTAGCTCTACTGATCAGAGATCAGCAGAGCTTATGCCGTGGTGCGGTGTCTGTCGTCCGTCTTTCCGTCCGTAAACATTTTTTTGTAGCGACTAATTCTCTGAAACTACTGAATGGGCTTTCATGAAACTTTACAGAAATGTTGCCCATGAAGTCTAGTTGATCCTAGCAAAGATTCATTTTGATGTGAAATCCAAGATGGCCACCAAATCTAAAAAATAGATTTTTAAAAGACAAGTTTGTAGCGACTAGACTACTTCTTGATATGGGACTTTTTCTAAAATGATTAGCATGACATGATGTTGGTCCTTGTCGAAAATCGTTTTGATTCGACGTTAAACATGGCTGCCAGCGGCATTCTTTGTTTACATAGAGTTACTTAGTAAAAACTTGTAGCGACTACTCCTCTGAAACTACTTGACGGATTTCCATGAAACTTCACAGGAATGTTGCTCTTGATGTCTTAATGATCCTAGCAACATTTCAGGTTGGTTGGAAATTCAAGATGGCCACCACAGCTAAAAATAGATTTACAAAATACAAGTTTGTAGCGAGTACTTCTTGAAAACTATAAGTGATATTGATATGGGACTTTTCCTAAAATGATCAGTATGGTATGATGTTGATCCTTGTCAAAAATTATTTTGATGCGACTTTAAACATGGCCGCCAGCGGCCATCTTTGTTTACATAGAGTTATATAATGAAAACTTGTAGCGACTACTCCTCTGAAACTACTTGACGAATTTTCATGGAACTTCACAGGAATGTTGCTCTTGATGTCTAATTGATCCGAGCAAAATTTCAGGTCGCCCGGAAATTCAAGATGGCTGCCACAGCTAAAAATAAATTTTCAAAAAACAAGTTTGTAGCGACTACTTCTTGAAAACTATAAGTGATATTGAAATGCGTCTTTTCCTAAAATGATCAGTATGACATGATGTTGATCCTTGTCAAAAAATATTTTGATTTGACTTTAAACATGTCCACCAGTAGCCATCTTTGTTTACAGTGAGTTAATGAAAACTTGTAGCGACTACACTTCTGAAACTACTTGACAGATTTTCATGAAACTTCACAGGAATGCTGATCTAGCTATCAAAAACCTATTAGTAGAGCTTCAAGGTCATTGACCTCTTGTTTAAAAACATTTTCCAACTCAGCTGGACTTGGACCGGTAACCAGAGAGGTCAAAAGTTGAAAATGGTCGTACTCGAAAGTAGTACCATCAGTGGTGTTATTTGGGACTGTGTAAGTGATTTAGTACATAAAAGAGGTACGTATATTTACTGTTTTTGTTTTGAGGATATATTTCCTAAGATATGGGTGCAAAAAGCAAAGGAATCAGTCATCAGAGTGCTGAGTGGTACTACTTTGTATCAGGTAAGATTTTAAACAAAATGAGGTGTGGTTCGGCTGTTGTTGTCAAAAAAGGTCATCTACTTTCATTTTGAGCCAAATACTGGTGCATAGAGCAGTTATGGTCATTGTTGTTTTGCTATTTTTGTGTTTTGTCGTCACGTATATACATTTTAATGGATATTTGAAGTGTCACGGAGCACTAGGGTAAGTGTTATTCTGTGTAGAGCTAACATTACGGTCTATGTGAAAATAATGGTGGTCCAAATCCAGCTACCTTAAAGATAAGCAAGCGTCAATCTAACAGTGATCACCTATAATGTGTACTGAACGATAATCGGGTATTTACCATTGTCATCATGAACACCCTATTTGTGAGCGAAATTTATGTTTGTGAATAAGACATGATAAATTCTCGATCATTTAATTTCTCACATAAATGTCTGTTGCTAAATGAACGCATGAGACAAATGTAATGAACTTGTGTTGTTTTTTAAGATACATGGAACATAAACAAAATGTGATACATTGTACAATTAATAATTTTTTAAATCTTAATACAATGTATATTTTAAGCAGTCAATATACTTGATCTTTTACATTATATATATATTAAAACATTGTATATCTTATGGTAGTATGTACCTACCATAGAGCCATGATTCCTGTGCCTTTAGGAATCAGCAGGACCCCATACCGTCACCTGTACACACTTTTATGGCAAGGGTCCTAGAACAAACCTTAAATACCACAACTGCATGCAGATGACCCACCAAAGAGAGGAAAGACACGCTGATATTGGCAGTGTTCAAAGACCACTGTTAGAGGACTGTTAATTTCCGACATTTGCATTGTTTACATTTGAAATAATCTCGTTCTCTTGTGACGTCTCGTTCCGTATTTGGAAACTTAACCCCGCCTTACTCAAACACCTGACGCTTTCCTGTTAACGTTGTTGATTTGTGTCAGATGTGAGCGGGTTTAAGTTTTGCGTGGTATTTTAAATGGTAAAAACTTTAAGAAAAATATGTCTGCTGAAACATAGTCTTACACAAAAATCCCTAAATCAGCGAGATATTTTTCTCTTTGGTGAGTTGTATGCATGCACGCATGGTTTTGAAGGTTAAGTCTATTGAAATATGTGGTTGTTCATCCAGGCTTTGCTTGATGTCTTCAAAAACCTAAAGGATCGCATCGTAGCTCTATGGTAGGTACACACCATACTAAGACCTACAATTCTCGCATCTTGTTTTATTGCATCACATAGGACTTTGGCAGTTCTGTATTTATTTTGTAGGTTCGAATCAGCATCGGGTTAGACAAAGTACAGGCATGTGGTGGAGCAAACAGCTATAGACAATTATGTTGGCACTAGAGCGAGCTCGGACACAGATTATGTAATTCCACAAATGCTATGGAAACATAAACATATTTATTACTGCTTTGTAATCAGCACTGTTAAACAACAATTCAACTTAAGGCCTTTATTTGTTTATTATTCGTTGTATGAACTACTGAGATAGGGAAGTGCCGTTAAGGAGGAGGGGGAAAAAAATAACTGGAAAAGTTATTTTCTATTTCGTTGGAAAGCAAAAGAGAATGGAATGTTCATTTAAAATCTGAGAGGTCAAATGAAAATGAAAGCAATGAAATTCCCTACAAAAATATAACTTTTTATCATAGGCGGGTTTGTAAAACTAATAATAAAAACATAAAGGCCTAAAGTTAACTTGTACATGTATATGAATTAACATGACGCCAGTACATAGATATCTCTGCCCTATTGTTGATGTCGGAGTATATTGACAATAGGTTATATTATAATACAGTTGCACGTGCTTTATTATACTGTTGCACGTGCTATTGTTTGTTGGAGGTATAGTATTGGTTTGATTGGTTAAAATGGATAAATGATTGACAACTGGCAACATGTTAATTGCGAGATCAAATTAAATTGTGAGATGCAAGAGTCATTCGCAGTCCAATTTCAAACTCAGCATGAAATTGTTCGTACAAATGGAAGTTAGAATACCTCTTTCTATCCTGGACATGTTTTTTTAAGAGTGCCTCATAGAAAATTATTTTAACCTCCAAATAAGTATTGAAGTCAGTTCAATTTATACTTGGTCAAAAACATATCCTGGAATTATTGGTAATGACATTGGCACAAATAATAAATTGGGCCTAAACAATCATAGATATGATCTTGGCACTGTGACGGCAGAATCCTAAGACACCCGGAATTTTTTGGGTTTATACCACCATGTCAACTTTTCTAAACATTAACAAGTTACTGTCAAGAAATAACCAATCCCTCTTATTTTAACATAACATGTCATCCTTTGCTGAACAGGAGCAGATTCAGGGCTTCTTTTTGTAGTGAGACATGACCTTTGCACACTCTGTTCATAACCGTCCTGTAACCATATATGAACCATATATATCTACAAATCACAATTCCTTCCTTTTACCATATATGAACCATATATATACAGAACCTACATTTCTATAACCATGTATAAACCATATATATCTAAACAGATATCTAACAGATCCATACCTTCCTTTAACCATATATGAACCAGATATATCTAAACAGAACCATACCATCCTATAACCATATATGAACCATGTATATCTAAACAGAATCCTACCTTCCCATAACCATTTATAAATCATATATATCTAAACAGAACCTTACCTTCCTATAATTATACAGGAACCCTGTATATCATAGAACCATACCTTCCTTTAACCATATATGAACCCTGTATATCTACATAGAACCATACCTTCCAATAACCATACAGGAACCCTGTATATCTGTCTACCTAGAATGATACCGTTATGAAACCAAATATGAACCCTATATATTTATGACAACCATACCTTCCTATACCCATATATGAACGTATATCTATATAGAACCATACCTTTCTGTAACCATATATGAACCATATATATCTACATATAACAATACCTTTCTATAACCATATATGAACCCTGTGTATCTACCGAGTCATTCCATTCTATAACCATATATGAACCCTGCATATCTATGTAGTAACACACCTTCACATAACCATATATGAACCCTATATATATCTATATAGAAACATCGCTTCCTATGACCATATATGAACCCTGTATATCTACATAGAACCATACCTTCCAATAACCATATTTGAACCCTGTATATCTACCTAGAGCCATACCTTCACATAACCATATATGAACCTTATATATATCTCTATGTAGAGCCATAACTTCCTATGACCATATATGAACCCTATATATCTATGTAGAACCATATCTTCCTATAACCGTATATGAACCTTATATATCTATGTAGAACCATACCTTCCTACAACCATATATGAACCCTGTATATCTACGTAGAACCATGTTTTCCTATAACCATATATGAACCCTGTATGTCTACATAGAACCATACCTTTCTATAACCATAATTATATGAACCCTGTATATCTACGTAGAACCATAACTTCCTATATAACCATATATAAACCTTGTGTATCTACATAGAGCCATACCTTTCTATAACCATATATGAACCCTACATATCTACATAAAACCATACTTCCCTATAACCCTATATATCTACATAGAATCATACCTTCCTATAACCATGCATGAACCCTGTATATCGACGTAGAGCCATACCATCACATAACCATATGTCAACCTTATTATATCTACCTAGAGCCATACCTTCCTATAACGATATATGAACCCTGTATATGTACGTAGAACGATATCTTCCAATAACCATATTTCAACCCTGTATATCTACCTAGAGCCATACCTTCCTATAACCATATATGAACCATGTATATCTACATAGAACCATACCTTCCAATAACCATATTTGCTGTATAGCTACCTTGAGCCATACCTTCATGAACATAACCATATATGAACCTTATATATATCTCTTTGTAGAGCCATACCTTCCTATGACCATATATGAACCCTCTATATCTACGTAGAACCATACTTTCCTATAACCATATAGTAACCCTAAATATTTACGTAGAACCATACCTTCCTATGACCATATATGAACCCTGTATATCTACGTTGAACTGTACGTTCCTGTAACCATATATGAACCCTGTATATCTACGCAGAACAATACCTTCCTATAACCATATATGAACTCTATATATCTACGTAGAACTATACTTCCTATAACCGTATATGAACCCTATATAGAATCATACCTTCCTATATAACCATATATGAACCCAGTATATCTGCACAGAACTATACCTTACCATATATGAACCCTACATATCTACATAGAACCATATCTTCCTATAACCATACAGGAAACCTGTATATCTGTCTACCTAGAACCATGCCTTTATGAAACCAAATATGAACCGTATATCTATATAGAACCATACCTTCCTATACCCATATATGACCGTATATCTATATAAAAACATACCCTTTTATAACCATATATGAAACATATATATCTACGTAGAACCATACCTTTCTATAACCATATATGAACCCTGTGTATTTACCGAGAGTCATTCCATTCTATAACCATATATGAACCCTGATACCTAGAACCACACCTTCACATAACCATATATGAACACTATATATATCTATATAGAAACATACCTTCCTATGACCATATATGAACCCTGTATATCTACGTAGAACCATACCTTCCTATAACCATATTTGAACCCTGTATATCTACCTAGAGCCATACCTTCACATAACCATATATAAACCGTATATATATCTCCCTTCCTATGACCATATATGAACCCTATATATTTACGTAAAACCATATCTTCCTATAACCTTATATGAACCCTATATATCTATGTAGAACCATATCTTCCTATAAACATATATAAACCCTGTATATCTTCATAGTCGCACCTTCGTATGACCATATATGAACCCTATATATCTACGTAGAACCATATTTTTCTATAACCATATATGAACCCTGTATGTCTACGTAGAACCATACCTTCCTATATAACCATACATGAACCCTGTATATCTACGTAGAGCCATACCATCACATAACCATATGTCAACCCTATTATATCTACCTAGAGCCATACCTTCCTATAACCATATATGAAACCTGTATATCTACCTAGAGCCATACCTTCCTATAACCATATATGAAACCTGTATATCTACATAGAACCATACCTTCCAATAACCATATTTGCTGTATAGCTACCTTGAGCCATACCTTCACATAACCATATATGAACCTTATATATATCTCTATGTAGAGCCATACCTTCCTATGACCATATATGAACCCTCTATATTACGTAGAACCATACTTTCCTATAACCATATAGTAACCCTAGATATCTACGTAGAACCATACCTTCCTATGACCATATATGAACCCTGTATATCTACGCAGAATAATACCTTCCTATAATCATATATGAACTCTATATATCTACGTAGAACCATATCTTCCTATAACCATATATGAACCCTATATATATCTACATAGAATCATACCTTCCTATATAACCATATATGAACCCAGTATATCTGCACAGAACTATACCTTACCATATATGAACCCTACATATCTACATAGAACCATATCTTCCTATAACCATACAGGAAACCTGTATATCTGTCTACCTAGAACCATGCCTTTATGAAACCAAATATGAACCGTATATCTATTTAGAACCATACCTTCCTATACCCATATATGACCGTATATCTATATAAAACCATACCTTTTTATAACCATATATGAACCATATATATCTACGTAGAACCATACCTTTCTATAACCATATATGAACCTTGTGTATTTACCGAGAGTCATTCCATTCTATAACCATATATGAACCCTGATATGTAGAACCACACCTTCACATAACCATATATGAACACTATATATATCTATATAGAAACATACCTTCCTATGACCATATATGAACCCTGTATATCTACGTAGAACCATACCTTCCTATAACCACATTTGAACCCTGTATATCTACATAGAGCCATACCTTCACATAACCATATATGAACCGTATATATATCTCCCTTCCTATGACCATATATGAACCCTATATATCTACGTAGAACCATACCTTCCTACAACCATATATAAACCCTGTATATCTACGTAGAACCATACCTTCCTATATAACCATATGTAAACCCTGTGTATCTACATAGAGCCATACTTTCTACATATCTACATATAACCATACTTTCCTATAACCCTATATGAACCCTATATATCTACATAGAATCATATTTTCCTATAACCATAATTATATGAACCCTGTATGTCTACCTAGAACCTTACCTTCCTATAACCATACATAAACCCTGCATATCTTTGTAGAGCCATACCATCACATAACCATATGTCAACCCTATATATATCTACCTAGAGCCATACCTTCCTATAATGATATATGAACCCTGTATATGTACGTAGAATGCTATCTTCCAATAACCATATTTGAACCCTATATATCTACCTAGAGCCATACCTTTCTATAACCATATATGAACCCTTGTATATCTACATAGAACCGTACCCTCCAATAATCATATTTGCTGTATAGCTACCCAGAGCCATAGCTTCACATAACCATATATGAACCTTATATATATCTCTATGTAGAGCCATACCTTCCTATGACCATATATGAACACTCTTATATCTACGTAGAACCATATCTTCCTATAACCGTATATGAACCCTGTATATTTTCATAGTCACACCTTCCTATGACCATAAATGAACCCTATATATCTATGTAGAACCATACCTTCCTATAACCATATAGTAACCCTATATATCTACATAGAACCATACCTTCCTATGACCATATATGAACCCTGTATATTTACGTAGAACCGTATGTTCCTTTAACCATATATGAACCCTGTATATCTATGCAGAACAATACCTTCCTATAACCATATATGAACTCTATATATCTACGTAGAACCATATCTTCCTATAACCATATATGAACCCTATATATCTACATAGAATCATACCTTCCTGTATAACCAGTATATCGACATAGAACCATACCTTACCATATATGAACCCTACATATCTACATAGAACCATATCTTCCTATAACCATACAGGAGACCTGTATATCTGTCTACCTAGAACCATGCCTTTATGAAACCAAATATGAACCGTATATCTATATAGAACCATATCTTCCTATAACCATACAGGAAACCTGTATATCTATCTATGTAACCCTATATATCTGCGTAGAACCGTATCTTCCTATAACCATATATAAACCTTATATATCTGCATAGAACCATATCTTGCTATAGCCATATATGAAACCTATATATCTACGTAGTGCCATACCGTCGCATAACCATATGTGAACCCTATATATATATATCTATGTAGAACCATACCTTCCTATGACCATATATGAACCCTATCCATCTACATAGAACCATATCTTTCATTAACCATATTTGAACCCTGTATATCTACCTACAGCCATACTTTCACATAACCATATATGAACCTTATATATATCTATGTATAGCCATAGTTTCCAATGACCATAATGAACCATATATATCTACATAGAACCATACATGTCTATAACCACAATTATTTGAACCCTATATATCTACATAACCATACCTTCCTATAACCCTATATGAACCCTATATATCTACGTAGAATCATATTTTACTATAACCATAATTATATGAACCCTGTATGTCTACCTAGAACCTTACCTTACCTTGCTATAACCACACTGTATATCTACGTAGAGCTGTACCTTCCTATGACCACATATGAACCCTATATATCTACGTAGAACCATATCTTCCTATAACCATATTGAAACATATATCTACATAGAGCCATACCGTCACATAACCATATGTGAACACTATATATATATATCTATGTAGAACCATACCTTCCTATGACCATATATGAACCCTGTCCATCTACGTAGAACCACATCTTTCATTAACCATATTTGAACCCTGTATATCTACCTAGAGCCATACTTTCACATAACCATATATGAACCTTATATATGGGTGCATAGAATTACCGGAATCCACCTATTTACCGGAATCCACTTGAATTACCGGAATCCACTTTTTAAAATTGATATATTTTAAAATATTGATAGAATACATTAGTTATAGTATTAGAAGACTAAAGATAATGTACTAATAATGATATATACTTTATAAAATATGTTTATAAAGTATATATCATTATTAGTACATTATCTTTAGTCTTCTAATACTATAACTAATGTATTCTATCAATATTTTAAAATATATCAATTATAAAAAGTGGATTCCGGTAATTCAAGTGGATTCCGGTAGGATTCCGGTAAATAGGTGGATTCCGGTAATTCTATGCACCGTTATATATATCTCTATGTAGAGCCATAGTTTCGAATGACCATATATCAACACTATATATCTACGTAGAACCATACCTGTCTATAACCATAATTATTTGAACCCTATATATCTACATAGAACCATACCTTCCTATAACCCTATATGAACCCTATATCTATATAGAATCATATTTTCCTATAACCATAATTATATGAACCCTGTATGTCTACCTAGAACCTTACCTTCCTATAACCACACATGAACCCTGTATTTCTACGTAGAACCATACCTTCCTATGACAACATATGAACCCTGTATATCTACGTAGAGCCATACCTTCCTATAACCATATATGAACCCTGTATATCTACCTAGAGCCATACCTTCCCATAACCATATATGAACCCCGTATATCTACATGGAACCATACCTTCCAATAAACGTATTTGCTGTATATCTACCTAGAGCCATACCTTCACATAACCATGAACCTTATATATATATCTGTGTAGAGCCATACCTTCCTATGACCATACATGAATGCTATATATCTACATAGAGCCATAGCTACCAATGACCATATATGAACCCTATATATCTACCTAGAACCATACCTTCCTATGACCATATATGAACCCTATATATCTACGTAGAGCCATACCGTCACATAACCATATGTGAACCCTATATATATCTATGTAGCACCATACCTTCCTATGATCATATTTGAACCCTGTATATCTACGTAGAACCATACCTTTCTATAACCATGAACCCTGCATATCTACCTAGAGCCATACCTTAATTCATGTAACGATATATGAACCCTGTCCATCTATGTAGAACCATATCTTTCATTAACCATATTTGAACCCTGTATATCTCTACCTAGAGCCATACTTTCACATAACCATATATTAACCTTATATATATCTCTATGTATATATCTTTATGTAGAACCATAGTTTCCAATGACCATATATGAACCCTATATATATACGTAGAACTATACCTTCCTATGAACCCTGTATATCTACATAGAACCATATCTTCCTATAACCATATATGAACCCTATATATCTACATAGAACCATACCTTTCAATAACCATATATGAACCCTGTATATCTACCTAGAACCATACCTTTCTATATCGATATATGAACCCTATATATCTACGTAGAACAATACATTCCTATAAACATATACTCTACATAGAACCATACCTTCCTATAACCATATATAAACCCTATATATCTATGTAGAACCATACCTTCCTATAACCATATATCAACCCTATATATCTATGTAGAACCATACCTTCCTATAACCATATATGAACCCGGTATATCTACATAGAACTTACCATATATGAACCCTGTATATCGGCATAGAACCATACCTTCATGTAACCATCCACAGACATATTAAATAAATATTTGTTATTAGGTCTGTGAACCATCTATGAACACTGTATAACCTAGAAGCATACCTTCCTATAACCATATATGAACACTATATCTCCCTAGAACCATATCTTCCTATAACAATATATGAACCCTATATATCTGTGTTGAACCATACTGCCTATAACCATATAGTAACCCTGTAAATCTACATAGAACATATATTAACCCTGTATATCTACATAGAACTATACCTTCCTATGACCATATATGAACCCTGTATATCTGCGAAGAGCCATACCTTCCTATAACCATATATGAACCCAATATATTTACATAGAACAATACCTTCCTATAACCATATATGAACCCTGTTTATCTACGTAGAACCATACCTTCCTATAACCATATATCAACAGTATATATCTACCTATAGCCATACCTTCACATAACCATAGATGATCCTATATATCTATGTAGAATCATACCTTCCTATAACCATATATGAACCCTATATATCTGCCTAGAGCTATACCTTCCTATAACCATATATGAACCCTGTATATCAACGCAGAACCATACCTTCCTATAACCACATATGAACCCTATATATCTACGTAGAACCATATAGCTTCTACAAACATATGGAACCCATATAGCTATGTAGAACCATACCTTCCTATGACCATATATGAACCTTGTAGATATACGTAGAACCATGCGTACCTTCCTATAACCATATATGATCTCCGTATATCTACATAGAACCATATCTTCCTATGACCATATATGAACCAGAACAAAACCTTCCTATAACCATATTTGAACCCTGTATATGTACCTTGAGCCATACCTTCCTTAGCCGTATATGAACCCTGTATACTAAGAACCATTCCTTCCTATAACCATATATGAACCCTGCATATCTACATAGAATCTTACATTCCTATAACCATATACGAACCCTGTTTACATAGAACCATTCCTTTCTATAACCCTACATGAACCGTGTATATCCATACCTAGAGCCATATCTTCCTATAACCATATATATATATATATCAAGGTAGAACATGACTATATGCGTAGAACATGACTTCCTAAATGTATATCTGCGTAGAATATGACTTCCTGTAACCGTATATTACTAATACACCATGTTCCTGGATCCGACCCTATTTGCTTACATGTGCATGTATTAGGAAAGTTGACATAGGGTTTTGCCAGGGGATTTTGTGGGAAACTTGCCGGAATATTTGTTTTGACATATAAATACGTGTTGAAGCTTGTACAAAATTGAATTACATTGGATGTGTTCTTTTTGGGTGTCTTGAAAACTGCCTCGTCGATTTCTTTAACCCAGAAATGCCACCATGTGATGGTATACCACAGACCTAATATATATGTTTAGTGCTGCCATCGATTGAACTCGGTCAAGTATTTCAGTCAGTTAAACCATGTTGAGATGATGGTGTTGCTGGATATAATTTTTAGCTCTACTGATCAGAGATCAGCAGAGCTTATGCCGTGGTGCGGCGTCCGTCGTCCGTCCGTCCGTCTGTCCGTCTGTCTGTCCGTAAACTTTTATTTGTAGCGACTTCACAGCTGAAACTACTGGATGGATATTCATGAAACTTTACAGAAATGTTGCCCATAAAGTCTAGTTGATCCTAGCAAAAATTCATGTTGATGTGAAATCCAAGATGGCCGCCAAAGCTAAAAATAGAGTTTTAAAATACAAGTTTGTAGCGACTTCTTCTTGAAAACTATAAGTGATATTGATATGGGACTTTTTCTAAAATGATCAGCATGACATGATGTTGATCTTAGTTAAAAATCGTTTTGATTCAACGTTAAACATGGCTGCCAGCGGCCATCTTTGTTTACATAGAGTTATATAGGAAAAACTTGTAGCGACTACTTCTCTGAAACTACTTGGCGGATTGTCATGAAACTTTACAGGAATGTTGCTCTTGATGTCTAATTGATCCTAGAAAAAATTCAGGTCGGCCGGAAATTCAAGATGGCCGTCACAGCTAAAAATAGATTTTTAAAAAATAAGTTTGTAGCGACTACTTCTTGAAAACTATAAGTGATATTGATATGGGACTTTTTCTAAAATGATCAGCATTACATGATGTTGATCCTAGTCAAAAATCGTTTTGATTCAACGTTAAACATGGCTGCCAGCGGCCATCTTTGTTTACATAGAGTTATATAGTAAAAACTTGTAGCGACTACTCCTCTGAAACTACTTGGCGGATTGTCATGAAACTTTACAGGAATGTTGCTCTTGATGTCTAATTGATCCTATCAAAATTTCAGGTCGGCCGGAAATTCAAGATGGCCGTCACAGCTAAAAATAGATTTTTAAAAAATAAGTTTGTAGCGACTACTTCTTGAAAACTATAAGTGATATTGATATGGGACTTTTTCTAAAATGATCAGCATGACATGATGTAGATCCTTGTGGAAAATTATTTTGATTCGACGTTAAACATGGCTGCCAGTGGCCATCTTTGGTTACATAGAGTTATATAGTAAAAACTTGTAGCGACTACTCCTCTGAAACTACTTGACGGATGTTCATGAAACTTCACAGGAATGTTGCTCTTGATGTCTAGTTGATCCTAGAAAAATTTCAGGTCGGCCGGAAATTCAAGATGGCCGCCACAGCTAAAAATAGATTTAAAATAAATAAGTTTGTAGCGACTACTTCTTCAAAACAATAAGAGATATTGATATGGGACTTTTTCAAAAATGATCAGTATGACATGATGTTGGTCCTTGTCGAAAATCGTTTTGATTTGACCTTAAACATGGCTGCTTTGTTTACATAGAGTTATATAATGAAAACTTGTAGCGACTACTTCTTTGAAACTACCTGACGGATTTTCATGAAACTTCACAGGAATGTTGCTCTTAATGTCTTATTGATCTTAGCAAAATTTCAGGTCGGCCGGAAATTCAAGATGGCCGCCACGGTTAAAAATAGATTTTCAAAAAGCAAGTCTGTAGCGACTACTTCCTGAAATCAAAATCAATCAGTAGAGCTTCAAGGTCATTGACCTCTTGTTTTTAAAGGGACTGGCGGCAATCTTGATTCTTTTAAAGCCCATGATTTCTTTAATTTTATACAAGCAGGTTTAAAGTTTAAATGATACTAGATAAATATAATAAGGTGCTAATTTAACTTCACGAATGCTGCATATCACATTAACTGATAAACTTACCATTCTAAAATCAGATGTATTATATATAATATATATATATACGCCATTACAAAATGCAAGTTTTTTTATTTTATGTTTATTTTTAATTAAAATGTATCCAAGATCGATTGCATAATTCCGATTTAACTTCTTTCAATACATGTATTTGATCGGTCACCAGATTTATAGGGAATGTGGATATTTTCTTACTTGTACATAACACTACAATCGATCTTGGAAATAAACACAAAATAAAAAAACGTGCACTTTTAATGGCATTAAGTATACATATACTCGCATTTGGTTAATTGTCGGGACCCTTATATACTCTCCATGATATATAAAGCGAATATTGGGCAAAAATACGAATCATACGTCCAAGATAATTCGATAGTGTAGGGGATGCAACTGTTCGAAAACAATTATTGGATCTTGGACCCAACAACTGAATTCGACCAAGCAAATTGAGTAAGTATGGTGGCATATTTCTGCCACGAGATAGCTAGATAATTTATCGTGTATTTTTCGCGATAATGTTACTTTTTCTCTTTAATGTTCAACAATTTTATCTAACAAAACTTACTGCGATACTGCCCTCTTCTGTCATCAATCACGTTAGCACAATAGTTAACGCGGTAAGAATTATCTTAAACATTTGAAATTTTGTTTTCGTAATAATTATGAATATTTATCAGAAAATTCACGTTGCTATCGCGTAAATATTTATAGTTGACTCAATAACATTTTTTATCGCGAAACCAGAACTATCATGATCAGTAGTATCGCGGCATTTAACAAGATAACTGAGAGATGTTCGTGAAAATTCAATTACTATCTCGAAGAAAGCATGATACGGGTATCGCGATAATTCGGTAGAAACCAGAATCTTGATGGCAGAAGTGGGCATTAGCGTGGCATTTAACATGATAAAGAATTTGAGATCATTTTATCTTACAAATTTATAAGATTTTCGCGAAATTCATTATTATCTCGAAAAATACATGGTACTATCTCGAAATAATCATGATAATTATCTAGCTATCTCGTGGCAGAAATATGCCACCATAAGTAAGGACCCAACAATTGCTTCTGAGATTTATTAAAGCCCGACAACTGACCAAGTTTAAAACTATATATATATACATATATATGTATATATACTCAGTTGCAAAAGAAACGGGACATTTTGAATTTTTTTACCTTACACCCTATCTTTCTTCTGAAGCGACAGTCCCTTAATGATTCGACCTATTGAAAAACAAATGACAACTGGAATGATAAAAACGTTGGTACCAAACATGGCATATTCATTTTGGAATTTGTGAAATTAATTCTAAAAAACTTTGTACAATTAAAACTTAACAAATCTCAGTGTCCATTTTCTTTTGCAACTGAGTATATCACAGTGAAAAACACTTTTGAACATATTTAGGTTTCTCACTTTCAAGTAAAATATGTCTCCGATATGACAGTCCAGGCATGATACTCATTGTAGCCGTAAAGGCATAACTTGAATGATTGACATTATATGTTATAAAGTTCGCTTTTGTACATTAAATGAGGTATAACGTTCCATTAACACATATTCGGTCATATTTTGATATTGAAACACATTGTTAGGTTGATTGTAAAATAATATATTCCATGTTTTGTGCGTACACTGAAATAAAATGTGTGTTTTACAGAAACAATCATTACCTAGTATGTAAATAAAGTTTTGAATATTGTGTTTATTCATTCATGCAGTGCTGACAGCCAAGCTGAGGTGCACCGAGGCACTTGCTCAGGTGTTTTTTTGACCGATTATCAGTAACATAAATTCTACATTTAATAATGTCATGTAGCTATGTAGTGTGGGGGTGAGGATTTGCCTCGGGTGTTTTTTAAAGCCTGGCTACAGCACTGCCATGCCACCATTTTAGTCCGTACAATGATGTATGTCCGTCCTTGCTTTCACTTTTAAAAGTAGGTCAGCAAAGATAAATGATACATGGAAATAGATACAAACACAGAAACATACAGGTACATACATCATACATCATACATACATATATATACTCAGCAAAAATAAAAAGTATCCACTTTGTTTTTCTGCAAAATCGGAGACAGTAAGAAAGAACTAACAATTGTAGCATGATTTTCTTTTAATAACATCTTTGTTTGATGCTCACACACATTTTCATTGAAATATACCGAATAATAAAAAAAATAATCACAGTTTAAAAACACGTGTGAAAACGAAATTCACAAAACTGAACAAATGTAAAGGTAAGACAATAACACAGATTCAGCAGTCTTAGTCGATTCAAACACACAGAATAATATTCAAAACCTCGCTAATATCTCATGTGTCCACCGTTACACCGATTACACGCAAGAATGCGACGTCGCATGCTTCTGACGTAACGATTAACGAATTCTGGAGGTAATGTGTTCCATTCGCGGACAAGTACTGCTGCAAAGGTCCTCCTGACGTATACAACGTCCCAAATTTGCTCGATGCTTCGTCAGTCGTTACGTCAGAAGCATGCGACGTCGCATTTTTGAGTGTATTCGGTGTAACGATGGACACATGAGATATTAGCGAGGTTTTGCACATTTTTCTGTGTATTTGAATGGGCTTAGACTGCTAAATCTGTGCTATGTCGCTAATCTTTACATTTGTTAAGTTTTGTGAATTTTGTTTTCACACATGTCTTTAAAGTTGATTTATTTTTTAAGCATTCGGTATATTTCGATAAAATTGTGTGTGAACATCAAACAAAGATGTTATTAGAAGAAAATCATGCTACAATGTTTTAGTTCTTTCTTACAGTCTCAGATTTTGCAGGAAAACAAAGTGGATACTTTCTATTTTTGCTGAGTATATAAAGATACATTTATACATACATACATACATAGATATATTCAGACACATATATAGATAATATAGATAGATACATGCATATTAAGTGCACACCTTTTCTATTAGGAGTTAGGGGAAGCAACTTTTTTATTAGGGTTCTCATGGGGGATGACTCCTTTTTTGTTTTTTGTAGAGTGGGGGGGTGGGGGGGAGTCAACTCCTTTTTTCTCGGGTGGGGAATTAAGGGAAGCAATTGCTTTATCTGGGGAAATAACTCCTTTTTATCGAGGGAAGTAATTCCTTTATCAGGGGAGGTAACTCGTTTTTGTCGAGGGAAGTAATTCTTTTTTTGTCAAGGGAGTAACAACTTATCAGGGGAAATCACTCCTTTTTATCATTGAAGTAATTTCTTTTTTATCAAGGGACGTAACTCCTTTTTATCAAGGGAAGTGAATTCCTTGTCAGGGGAGGTAACAACTTTAAAGGGGAAATAACTCCTTTTTATCAAGGGAAGTAACTTTTTTTCATCAGGGGAGGTAACTCCCTTTTTATCAAGGGAAGTAATTCTTTTTTTATCAAGGGAAGTAACAACTTATCAGGGGAAATCACTCCTTTTTATCAAGGGAAGTAATTTCTTTTTTATCAGGGGAGGTAACTCCTTTTTATCAAGGGAAGTAAATTTCTTTTTATCAAGGGAAGTAATTCCGTTTTGTCATGGGAGGCAACTCGTTTTTAGCTCTACTGATCAGAGATCAGCAGAGCTTATGCCGTGGTGCGGTCGTCCGTCCGTCAGTCTGTCCGTCCGTTAACTTTTATTTGTAGCGACTACTCCTCTGAAACTACTGGATGGATATTCATAAAACTTTACAGAAATGTTGCCAATGAAGTCTAGTTGATCCTAGCAAAAATTCATGTTGATGTGAAATCCAAGATGGCCGCCAAAGCTAAAAATAGATATTTTAAATTCAAGTTTGTAGCGACTACTTCTTGAAAACTATAAGTGATATTGATATGGGACTTTTTCTAAAATGACCAGCATGACATAATGTTGGTCCTTGTCGAAAATCGTTTTGATTCGACGTTAAACGTGGCTGCCAGCGGCCATCTTTGTTTACATAGAGTTATATAGTAAAAACTTGTAGCGACTACTCCTCTGAAACTACTTGGCGGATTTTCATGAAACTTTACAGGAATGTTGCTCTCAATGTCTAATTGATCCTAGCAAAATTTCAGATCGGCCAGAAATTCAAGATGGCTGCCACAGTTAAAAATAGATTTTTAAAAAATAAGTTTGTAGCGACTACTTCTTGAAAACTATAAGTGATATTGATATGGGACTTTTTCTAAAATGATCAGCATGACATGATGGTTATCCGAGTCGAACATTATTTTGATTCGACATTAAACATGGCTGCCAGTGGCCATCTTTGTTTACATAGAGTTATATAATGAAAACTTGTAGGGACTACTCCTCTGAAACTACTTGACGGATTTTCATGAAACTTCACAGAAATGTTGCTCTTGATGTCTAATTGATCCTAGCAAAATTTCAGGTCGGCGGAAATTCAAGATGGCCGCCATGGCTAAAAATAGATTTTCAAAATACAAGTTTGTAGCGACTACTTCTTGAAAACTATAAGTGATATTGATATGGGACTTTTTCTAAAGACATGATGTTGGTCCTTGTCGAAAATCGTTTTGATTCGACGTTAAACATGGCTGCCAGCGGCCATCTTTGTTTACATAGAGTTATATAATGAAAACTTGTAGCGACTACTCCTCTGAAACTACTTTACGGATTTTCATGAAACTTCACATAAATGTTGCTCTTGATGTCTAATTGATCCTAGCAAAATTTCAGGTCGGCCGGAAATTCAAGATGGCCGCCACGGCTAAAAATAGATTTTCAAAAATCAAGTTTGTAGTCACTACTTCCTGAAATCAAAATCAATCAGTAGAGCTTCAAGGTCATTGACCTCTTGTTTATCAAGGGAAGTAACTCCTTTTTGTCAGGGGAGGTAACAACTTTTCAGGAGAAATAACTCCTTTTTATAAAGGGAAATAATTCCTTTTTTCAGGGGAGGTAACAACTTTTCAGGGGAAATCACTCCGTTTTGTCATGGGAGGCAACTAGTTTTTTTTATCAGGGGAAGTAACTCCTTTTTATCAAGGGAAGTAATTCCTTTTATCAGGGGAGGTAACTCTTTTTTGTCAAGGGAGGTTACAACTTTTCAGGGGAAATAACTCCCGTTTTATCAAGGGAAGTAATTCCGTTTTGTCATGGGAGGCAACTCATTTTTTATCAGGGGAGATAACTGATTTTTATCAAGGGAAGTAATTCCGTTTTGTCATGGGAGGCAACTCATTTTTTATCAGGGGAGATAACTGATTTTTATCAAGGGAAGTAACTCCGTTTTGTCAGGAGAAATAACTCCTTTTTATCAAGGGAAGTAATTCGTTTTTATCAAGGGAAATAATTCCTATTTATCAAGGGAAGTAATTCCGTTTTGTCATGGGAGGCAACTCGTTTTTTATCAAGGGAAGTAACTCCTTTTTGTCAGGGGAGGTAACAACTTTTCAGGGAAAATAACTCCTTTTTATCAAGGGAAGTACCTTTTATCAAGGGAGGTAACAACTTGTCAGGGGAAATCACTCCTATTTGTCAGGGGAGGTAACAACTTTTCAGGGGAAATAACTCCTTTTTATCAAGGGAAGTAATTCCTTTTATCAGGGGAGGTAACAACTTTTCAGGGGAAATAACTCCTTTTTATCAAGGGAAGTAATTCCGTTTTGTCATGGGAGGCAACTCATTTTTTATCAGGGGAGATAACTGATTTTTATCAAGGGAAGTAACTCCTTTTTATCACGGGAAGTAATTCCGTTTTGTCATGGGAGGCAACTAATTTTTTATCAGGGAGATAACTGATTTTTATCAAGGGAAGTAACTCCTTTTTGTCAGGAGAAATAACTCCTTTTTATCAAGGGAAGTAATTCGTTTTTATCAAGGGAAATAATTCCTTTTATCAGGGAAGGTAACTCCTTTTTATCAAGGAAAGAAAACTCCTTTTTATCAAGGGAAGTAATTCCGTTTTGTCATTGGAGGCAACTTTTTTATCAAGGGAAGTAACTCCTTTTTGTCAGGGGAGGTAACAACTTTTTAGGGGAAATAACTCCCTTTTTATTAAGGGAAGTAACTCCCTTTTTATCAAGGGAAGTAATTCCTTTTATCAAGGGAGGTAACTTTTTTGTCAAGGGAGGTAACAACTTATCAAGGAAAATAACTCTTTTTTTTATCAAGGGAAATAATTCCTTTTTCAGGGGAAATCACTCCGTTTTGTCATGGGAGGCAACTCGTTTCTTTTATCAAGGGAAGTAACTCCTTTTTGTCAGGGGAGGTAAGAAACTTTTCAGGGGAAATAACTCCCTTTTTATCAAGGGAAGTAATTAATTTTATCAGGGGAAATAACTCCTTTTTATCAAGGGAAGTAATTCCTTTTTTCAGGGGAGGTAACAACTTTTCAGGGGAAATCACTCCGTTTTGTCATGGGAGGCAATTACTTTTTTTATCAGGAGAAGTAACTCCTTTTTATCAAGGGAAGTCCTTTTATCAGGCGATGTAACTCTTTTTTTGTCAAGGGAGGTAACTACTTATCAGGGGAAGTAATTCCGTTTTGTCATTGGAGGCAACTTTTTTATCAAGGGAAGTAACTCCTTTTTGTCAGGGGAGGTAACAACTTTTTAGGGGAAATAACTCCCTTTTTATTAAGGGAAGTAACTCCCTTTTTATCAAGGGAAGTAATTCCTTTTATCAAGGGAGGTAACTTTTTTGTCAAGGGAGGTAACAACTTATCAAGGAAAATAACTCTTTTTTTTATCAAGGGAAATAATTCCTTTTTCAGGGGAAATCACTCCGTTTTGTCATGGGAGGCAACTCGTTTCTTTTATCAAGGGAAGTAACTCCTTTTTGTCAGGGGAGGTAAGAAACTTTTCAGGGGAAATAACTCCCTTTTTATCAAGGGAAGTAATTAATTTTATCAGGGGAAATAACTCCTTTTTATCAAGGGAAGTAATTCCTTTTTTCAGGGGAGGTAACAACTTTTCAGGGGAAATCACTCCGTTTTGTCATGGGAGGCAATTACTTTTTTTATCAGGAGAAGTAACTCCTTTTTATCAAGGGAAGTCCTTTTATCAGGCAATGTAACTCTTTTTTTGTCAAGGGAGGTAACTACTTATCAGGGGAAGTAATTCCGTTTTGTCATGGGAGGCAACTCATTTTTTATCATGGGAAGTAACTCCTTTTGTCAGGGGAGTTAACAACTTTTCAGGGGAAATAACTCCCTTTTTATCAAGGGAAGTAATTCCTTTTATCAGGGGAGGTAACTTTTTTGTCAAGGGAAGTAATTCCTTTTTTTCGGGGGAGGAAATTCGTTTTTATCAAGGGAAATAATTCCTTTTATCAGGGAAGGTAACTCCTTTTTATTAAGGGAAGTAAATTTCGTTTTATCAAGGGAAGTAATTCCGTTTTGTCATGGGAGGCAACTCGTTTTTTATCAAGGGAAGTAACTCCTTTTTGTCAGGGGAGGTAACAACTTGTCAGGGGAAATCACTCCTATTTGTCAGGGGAGGTAACAACTTTTCAGGGGAAATAACTCCTTTTTATCAAGGGAAATAATTCCTTTTTTCAGGGGAGGTAACAACTTTTCAGGGGAAATCACTCCGTTTTGTCATGTGAGGCAACTAGTTTTTTTTATCAGGGGAAGTAACTCCTTTTTATCCAGGGAAGTAATTCCGTTTATCAGGGGAGGTAACAACTTTTCAGGGGAAATAACTCCCGTTTTATCAAGGGAAGTAATTCCGTTTTGTCATGGGAGGCAACTCATTTTTTATCAGGGGAGATAACTGATTTGTATCATGGGAAGTAACTCCTTTTTATCAAGGGAAGTAATTCCGTTTTGTCATGGGAGGCAACTCATTTTTTATCAGGGGAGATAACTGATTTTTATCAAGGGAAGTAACTCCGTTTTGTCAGGAGAAATAACTCCTTTTTATCAAGGGAAGTAATTCCTTTTTTTCGGGGGAGGAAATTCCGTTTTGTCATGGGAGGCAACTCGTTTTTTTATCAAGGGAAGTAACTACTTTTGTCAGGGGAGTTAACAACTTTTCAGGGGAAATAACTCCCTTTTTATTAAGGGAAGTAACTCCCTTTTTATCAAGGAAAGTAATTCATTTTATCAGGGGAGGTAACTTTTTTGTCAAGGGAGGTAACAACTTATCAGGGGAAATAACTTCTTTTTATCAATGGAAGTAATTTGTTTTTATCAAGGGAAATAATTCCTTTTTTCAGGGGAGGTAACAACTTTTCAGGGGAAATTACTCCGTTTTGAAATGGGAGGCAACTCGTTTTTTATCAAGGGAAGTAACTCCTTTTTGTCAGGGGAGGTAACAACTTTTCAAGGGAAATAACTCCCTTTTTATTAAGGGAAGTAACTCCCTTTTTATCAAGGGAAGTAATTCCTTTTATCAGGGGAGGTAACTGTTTTGTCAAAGGAGGTAACAACTTATCAGGGGAAATAACTCCTTTTTATCAAGGGAAGTAATTTGTTTTTTATCAAGGGAAATAATTCCTTTTTTCAGGGGAGGTAATAACTTTTCAGGGGAAATCACTCCGTTTTGTCATGGGAGGCAACTGGTTTTTTTATCAATTGAAGTAATTCCTTTTATCAGGGGAGGTAACTTTTTTGTCAAGGGAGGTAACAACTTGTCAGGGGAAATCACTCCTTTTTATCAACGGAAGTAACTCCTATTTGTCAGGGGAGGTAACAACTTTTCAGGGGAAATAACTCCTTTTCATCAAGGTAAGTAATTCGTTTTTTTATCAAGGGAAATAATTCCTTTTTTCAGTGGAGGTAACAACTTTTCAGGGGAAATCACTCCGTTTTGTCATGGGAGGCAACTAGTTTTTTTATCAGAGGAAATAATTCCTTTTTATCAGGGGAGGTAACAACTTGTCAGGGGAAATCACTCCTTTTTATCAAGGGAAGTGATTCCGTTTTGTCATGGAAGGGAACTCATTTTTTATCATGGGAGATAACTGATTTTTAGCTCGACTGATCAGAGATCAGCAGAGCTTATGGCTTGGTGCGGCGTCCGTCTGTCCGTCTGTCCGTAAACTTTTATTTGTAGCGACTACTACTCTGAAACTACTAGATGGATATTCATGAAACTTTACAGAAATGTTGCCCATAAAGTCTAGTTGATCCTAGAAAAAATTCATGTTGATGTGAAATCCAAGATGGCCGCCAAAGCTAAAAATAGAGTTTTAAAATACAAGTTTGTAGCGACTACTTCTTGAAAACTATAAGTGATATTGATATGGGACATCTTCTAAAATGATCAGCATGACATGATGTTGGTCCTTGTCAAAAATCGTTTTGATTCGATGTTAAACATGGCTGTCAGCGGCCATCTTTGTTTACATAGTTATATAATGAAAACTTGTAGCGACTACTCCTCTGAATATACTTGACGGATTTTCATGAAACTTCACAGGAATGTTGCTCTTGATGTCTAATTGATCCTAGCAAAATTTCAGATCGGCCAGAAATTCAAGATGGCCACCATGGCTCAAAATATATTTTTAAAAAATTAAGTTTGTAGTGACTACTTCTTGAAAACTATAAGAGATATTGATATGGCACTTTTTCTAAAATGATCAGCATGACATGATGGTTATCCGAGTCGAACATTATTTTGATTCAATGTTAAACATGGCTGTCAGCGGCCATCTCGTTTACATAGAGTTATATAATGAAGACTTGTAGCGACTACTCCTCTGAAACTACTTGACGGATTTTCATGAAACTTCACAGGAATGTTGCTCTTGATGTCTAATTGATCCTAGCAAAATTTCAGGTCAGCCGGAAATAACTCCTTTTTATCAAGGGAAGTAATTCCTTTTATCACGGGAGGTAACTTTTTTTTGTCGAGGGAGGTAACAACTTATCAGGGGAAATCACTCCTTTTAATCAAGGGAAGTAATTCCTTTTTTTCGGGGGAAGAAATTCGGGTTTTTTCAAGGGAAGTAACTCCTTTTTTCAGGGGAGGTAACAACTTGTCAGTTGGGAAATAACTTTTTTTATTTCTTTTTTATCAAGGGAATTAATTCCGTTTGTCAGGGGAGGTAACTTCTTTTTTCATCTGGGGACTCTCCTTTTTTTCAGGGGATTTATATATATAACTTATCAGGGAAAATTAACTAATTTTATCAGGGCAGGTAACTCCTTTCTATCAAGGGAAGGTAACAACTTAATTGGTCCGGGAAGGTAACAACTTAATTGTCAGGGGAGGTAACTCCTTTTTTCAGGGAAGGTAACAACTCATCCCGGAAAATAACTTTTATCAGGGGGAAGTCGCTCCTTTTGATCAAGGGAAGTAATTCGTTTTTTATCAGGGGAGATAACTCCTTTATATCAATGGAAGTAAGTCCTTTTTGTCAGGAGGTAACAATTTTTCAGGGGAAGTCACTCCTTTTTATCAAGGGAATTACCAACTTATCAGGGAAAATCAAGGGAATTCCGTTTTGTCATGGGAGGTAACAACTCTTCAGGGGAAGTAACTCATTTCTATGAAGGGAAGTAATTCTGTTATGTCAGCGGAGGTAACAACTTATCAGGGGAAGTTACTCCTTTTTCAGGGGAGGTTACTTATCAGGGGAAATAACTTTTATCAGGGAGGTAACTGCTTTTTGGCCGGGGAGGTAACAACTTAATTGTCAGGAGAAGTAACTGCTTTTTGTCAGGGAGGTAACACTTTATCAGGGGAAATAACTCCTTTTTGTCAAGGGACGTAGTAGACTGCTACACAGCGTTTAAATATAAACTACTGTAGAAGTCCGCCATTATGTTTACTTGCTTGTTTTATAGGCGTAGCCATTTTCACAGTTGATAGATATTCCGCCACCTTAATTCCTTTATGTAAGTGACGCGTCTGCATTATGTAAACAATATTGAGTGAAATCCCAATACATGTATATCTTTTTATAGAACGTAGATCAGACGCTCGGCCAAGATCATGGTTGGAATGCGCTTTATTTAGCAGTAATTTACGGCAAAGAAATCGGTCTGACTGTCGCTTGTTTGAGTGAAACGGTACATGCGCAGTGAAGCAGTCTAGGGATGTAACAACTTATCAGGGGAAATTACTCCACTTTATCAAGGGAAGTAATTCCATTTTTTCAGGGGAGGTAACTCGTTGATAACTCCTTTTTATCAAGGGAAGTAAGGGGAGACTCCTTAGTTTCGAATGAATGTCCATGGGTAATTTCTTATAAAATAGAAATCTAAGAGATTAAAAGCCATGTACAGGCTAGACAATAAAAAAGAAATCCACAAATGCGGTATTTTTGACTTAGTATGACATAATAGTTAATTTTGATATAAATAAACTTTTTGTACTATGACCCGTATGTAGCCTGTAAACAGAAAATCGTAACTGGTGGCTATGTTGTAAATGATAGCTTTTTTTTATCACTTCCTGCAATTCTTGAGTCGACATCAGATTATGGAAAAAAAAGCCGGTTAAGGTATGTAGAAATAGCATTTTTATGACAATTTGGAGTGTTTGTCATTCATTTATGGATGTGTTATATCTCAAATTAGGGACAGGTATATGCTGTCGTTTGTCTATAAATGTCATGTTTTCACTTTGTTGAGTGCTGAGTGGGTGGGGTAAATGAAGTTGTATTTGTAGGTAGAGAAACCGATTTTGATGCTTTCTAGCATGTATTTGCTATATTTTGAGAGGAAATTTTATAATCTTTCAGGAACAATGCATGTTTGTTATTTTTGAAAAATAGAATTCAAGTTATTTAGCGTAATTAGTGTACATGTCTGAAACTAGTCTGAATTTCAAAGAAAACTAGATTCCGACCTAATTCCATTTTGTTAGGGGAGGTAACTCCTTTTTATCAAGGGAAGTAATTCCTTTTTGTCAAGGGAAGTAACAACTTTCCTGGGGAAATAACTCCTTTTTATCAAGGGAAATAATACCTTATTGTCATGGGAGGTAAATCGTTTTTGTCAGGGAAGGTAACTCCATTTTATCAAGGAAAGTAATTCGATTTGTCATGGGAGATAACTCGTTTTTGTCAGGCGAGGTAATTCCTTGATATCAAGGGATATAACTCCGTTTTGTCAGGGAGATAACAACTTCTGATCAGGGAAAATAACTAGTTTTTTATCCGGGGAAGTAGCTCCATTTTATCAAGGGAAGTAATTCCGTTTTGCCAGGGGAGGTAACAACTTCTTATCGGGGGAAATCCTTCCTTTTCATCAAGGGAAGTAATTCCGTTTTGTCAGGAGGTCTCTGATTTTTTCAGGGGAAGTAACTCCTTGTTTTCAAGGAAAGTAATTTCCTTTGTCAGGAGAGGTAACTCCTTTTTGTCAGTGGAGGTAACATTTGCCTATCAGGGGAAATAACTGCTTTTTTATCGAGGTAACTTTTATTATAACTTTTTTTTTCCAGAAACTTGCGCCTGGGAAGCTTTCTATTTGTTTTTGATATTTCTGGGTCTCTGAAGCGCAATACTGACGTCATTTCGAATTTTTCAAATTCATCACTGATATTCGGCAGGTGCCCTCCTGATTTTTCAGGACTTCATCCGCGGTGCGGTAATTCGGTGTGCATATAATCCTAATACATTTAGGGATTCACGAATCTTTGGGGACCCTTTTAAAAATGCATAGAAATATAAAACGCATCTTTGAGGAAAGTTTGGTGCTTTTGTGCAAGTGTCTAGATTGGGTCCTAAAACCTGGGTTTTGGTCCCTAGCTATATGCAAATCACCTGACCGGACTACCTTTCCCCCCATAATTCCAAGTGCCAAACACGAGAGATGATACTAGTATCGATCGAGGGCGAGAATGCTGAAGCGCTTGACGTTTTACAGCAAGTTAAGCATCCAGCGAAGCGTTGTCGTAAAAACAGAACGACGCACGGTGTACACTAATAAGAACGAGGTTTAATGATACGAATGCCGAGCGAAGGAAGGCGTAAAAACAATAAGAACCAAGTGTGTACCCCTCACGGAAAATACACCCCGACACCTGTATTTTACGGCTTTGTTCGAATGAAATCTCATCCAATTTACGAAAACAAACGTGACGTGGTGTCAATAGTTTGACGTCATCTGACAGTTGTGAAGTTGTTTTGGGACCGGCATTTGACCGATTTATCCTAATGAATCTCCCCATACGTACGGAATTATTTGAAAATAAAACAAAAATCTGATCTTTTGCCCATTCAGTCGATCATTCTAGCAGCAGGTTTCTTGTTTCAGAGGAAGTTGCTCCTTTTTGTCAGGGTAGTTTTCGTTTTTTTGGGGGGATTCACCTCCTTTTTGTTGGGGGAGGCAATGGGAGGTAACTCCTTTTTGTCAGGGGAAGAAACTCCTTTTTGTCAGTGGAGGTAACGACTTTTTATCAGGGCTTAACTCATCTTTTCTCAGGGGAAGTACCCCTTATCAATGAAAGTTAATTCATTTTTATCAAGCGAAGTAACTCATTTTTGTCAGGGGAAGCAGCCCTTTCTTTCTCAGGGAGGTAACTTTTTTTATTAAGGGACGCAACTCCTTTTCATCAAGGGAAATAACTCTTTTATATCAAGGGATGAAACAACTTTTTATCAGGGGAATTAACTTTTTTTCTTGGTGGAGGTAACTCTTTTCTGAGTGGAAGTAACTCCTTTTTGTCGGGGATGGCGACTTTGTTTTAAGGGAAGTAACTTTGATAAGAGGAAGAAGCGCATTTTTATCAGGGAGGAAACTTGTTTTTATTAGGAGAGGTAACACCTTTTTGTCTGGGAATTTAATTTTTTTTCTAAGGGGAAGTAACTCCTTTTTGTCAGGGTAGGTAACTTTTATTAACTCATTTTTATCAGGGCACAATAAATTGTTTTTTTCAAAGGAAGTTTCTCCTTTTTGTCAGGGGAGGAAACTCTTTTTTTATCGGAGATGTATCTCCCTTTCACAGGGAGTAATTCTTTTATTTGGGGACGCAACTCCTTTATACCAAGACTGGTAACTCCTTTTTGTCAAGGGATGTAATAACTTTTTATCAGAGGAAATAACTATTTTTTCTTGGGCTAGGTAACTTTTTACGCAGGGGAAGCGACTCCTTTTTATTAGGAGAGTAACTCCTTTTTATCAAGGGAAGTCATTTATATTTGTCAATGAAGGTAAACTGCTTTTTGTCCGTGGCGGTAACTTTATTTTTCTCGAGTAGGTAACTCCTTTTTAGTAGGGTAGGTAGCATCCTTTTATCAATGGAAGTACCTCCTTTATGTCAGGGGAGGTAACTTTTCTTAATTCCTTTTTCTCGGGGGAGGTAACTTCTTTTTTTGTCGGAGGAGGCAGCTCTTTTTTCTCAAGTGAAATAACTCCTTTTTATCAAGGAAAGCAATTTTGTCAGCGGAAGTAACTCCTTTTTGTCAGGGGAGGTAACTACTTTTAGTAGGAGAGTTAGCTTCTTTTTATCAATGGAATTCCTTTTTCTCAGGGAGAGAGAGACGGAGAGAGCACTCGTTTATATATATATATATATTATAATATATATATAAGGGTGAGAAAATACATAAATCTACAAAATACCTTTCAAAAAGCACTGGATCCCCGAGGGGATACGAAAATGTTGGAATAAATTAATAGATGGGGAAAAAAACATTTATACAGTGCTACAGTTTACAAAAACTCAAGCGCTTTCGGCTAACGCCTTCATCAGGAGTACACAAACACGAAAATAACAAATACGAAACAAAAAACACTAAAATACACGGCAGTTTAAATAAAACTCTTTGAAAAACAACTTATCGTTTGGCAGTGTTGCAGAAACTGCTTACTTTGAATAGACACTCTGGAGCCAAATGTGATACTAATAAAAGAACATATCTGGTGGTTTTGAGACAGGGCTTGTGTTATCTTTTTCACAGTTTTACTCTCTCTTCATAACTAAATGTCAGGGTACAGTTCTTCCCTCGTCCAACCAGATATGTTCTTTTATTAGTATCACATTTGGCTCCAGGGTGTCTATTCAAAGTAAGCAGTTTCTGCAACACTGCCAAACGATAAGTTGTTTTTTCAAAGAGTTTTATTTAAACTGCCGTGTATTTTAGTGTTTTTTGTTTCGTATTTGTTATTTTCGTGTTTGTGTACTCCTGATGAAGGCGTTAGCCGAAAGCGCTTGAGTTTTTGTAAACTGTAGCACTGTATAAATGTTTTTTTCCCCATCTTATAATATATATATATATATATATATATACACATATATACATATGTCATCCAAATGTATCACTAGTTTACAATAGTGTAGTGTGCCTAAAAGTCATCCCATTGTATCACTAGTTTAAAAGAAGATTGAAGTGTGCCTAAATGTCATCCCATTGTATCACTAGTTTAAAAGAAGATTGAAGTGTGCCTAAATGTCATCAATAAAATCCAAATCAAATATTTTATTTACCGGCTTTTGTTATTTAGAAATGGAGGCGTCCGTGGCCGAGTGGTTAACGTCTCTGACTTGAAATCACTTGCCCCTCACCGCTGTAGGTTCGATCCCTCAGGGGCCTAGGAATCTTTATGTGAGGAAGCTGGCTTGCGGAACGTCGGTGGTTCTACCCACGTGCCTGCCCGTGCACGAAAACTGCCCGGAGGGGCACCTGGGGTCTTCCTCTACCAATGGAAGCTGGAAAGTCGCCATATGACATTAGCTGTTGGTGCGACTATAAAATCCAGTTCAATTATTTAGAAATGATGTCTCGTCTGCTCTCGCTGAATAAATGCAATTTATTAAGTTAAAGATGACTGACCAGTAGTCCTTAATTTATGTTTCGGATCCCACTGGGAGTTCGACCTATCAGAAAGTGTCGATTCTCACGGATGGCGGGAGGTGTACAGTACCCAGGAAAAGTGGGTGGTCTGCTTCCAAAAAAATCGACCGTTGTATACTGAAAAAAATAAGTTTAGCATATCTAGCTTAAATAAACTGAATGTTTATTTTTTAATGTGAAGCATTTGATAACTTGGGCATGACAGAATGTGTTGTTTTTTTTTCACTTATTATGTGCGATTCAAAGTAAGTATCAGAGTTATCTCCCATTTATATAAAACAACATTTTTCACATTAAAAATAAGAATAATATGAAGAACAGGGTTAAACTTTATTAAATAACTATTCTGGGTTTCGAGTGATAACAAACGCAAAAACAACTGACTTTAACCTTGTCATTATAATAAAATTACGAACCAAAGTTTTAAACTATAAAATTATCTCCCTTTATATTGAAATAAGAACGAAATTATAATGTCTGTAAAGCAGGTAAATTAAAACATGTTGCTACTTTTTTTCGCAGATATCGTTTAAAAATATTGTCCTGCATATACTTGTTAATTATGTTAATTATATTGTTAATGACGGCTGAAGCACATAGCCTTGAATCTGCTCAGTGGGATTTACCATGTTATTTATGTGCTAAACATTTCTTTCAGTATATATAACCTTGCATGTGTTGAAAATGACGTAAAACACCATACAAACAATCCATAACATGTTATTTATAGTGTATATATAGAGACTCACCACACGACATACACATCACGATGATTATGTACTGTTCATTTCCGAACTATGGCGTTTATTCTTTTGTTATGACCTTCGTGTGGGACATTATTTCGATAATGACAGATTTGAATTATCCATTACCCCAAATTAAAAAAACAATTCAAAGTTATTTGCGTACTCCTGTCATCTCATTGTCTTTCTCTGCAGAAAGTCAGTACATGACACCCCTCTGCCACTTTTGTAATACTATACTGAAAGGAAAAAGAAACGCGACATGGGAATTTCCGCTATATATTGTATGTACAATATGCTGCTGTTAATCGAATGGTACATGGCTACGTAAGATCTTTCCTTTTGGAAAAAAACTAAAACAACACGTAACACAGCAAATAGTATTCCTCCAAAGTTCTATTATTGACAGAGTACGCGTTTGGCTCAAGAATGTGAGCAAACTAAGATGCCAAATTTTGCTTTACGTTAAATACATTACTGAACTGGCTCAATTTTTCAAAGAGGAACTTCAACATTTATGAATTTCTTGTTACAACGTATACTGTGATTAAAACGTCTACCTGTGATTTAAACGTCTACAGCATCACAGTTATGTCCTTTCTCTAACTAACTGCAATAAGCAAGTAAGTATATACTGAACCAAACAGCTAACGCACCAGTAGACAATACCTTTAATGTATGACTTATATGCCGCCTGGTACCGTTCGAGACAGGTGATTTTTACAGTCGTTATTGACAAGATATTTGTCTCGTTCAGAAAGAAGTTTGTTTTTATTTATTGATTGTTATTATTGAGATATTAAAGGTATTGTCTACTGGTGCGTTAGCTGTTTGGTTCAGTATACAATATATAGCGGAAATTCCCGTGTCACGTTTCTTTTTCCTTTCAGTATATATATATGTATTATGTGTCTCCGGCTTTGAAGTTTCACAACAAATATACAACAAAGGGAGATCCTTTGGAAGCAACAAACACAACCATGCGAATCAAGAGGTAATACGGGGCAATGTAAGAAGTACAACCTTTCACGCCTCCTAGCACCGGCTGCTTAAGCGGTATTCTAGGTTATAATAGCGTAAACCCTTCCATAGTAAAGTTAGAAAGTTGACAACCTGTTAAAACCTCAAACCTCTGGTTAGAATTCTGGGCAACTTACTTTATCATGCAAATAAACATGTCTGCTAACACACATCAACAAGGAAATAGGGGTTGAATATCTTCTCAGTCGTTAGCGAGCGCGGCGGATTTGTAACAGGAGGCCCCGGATTCAATCCTCCGTGGTGCCACTGAGTTTCGTCGGTGTGTTCTTGGGCAAGACACTTTCCCTTAGCCTCGTCCGTCGGATGGGGACGTAAACCGGGCGGTCCCGTGTATCGGTCTATTCTCCGAGCACGTTAAATAACCATAGGAATCTATTCGATAATGAGTAGGGCACGGTTCCCGGATTCCTATGTATCCTTCCCCTCTCTCTGAGCGGCTCTAAATAACCTATACTGTGTTGATGAGCCGTTAAACAACATTCTATTCAATTCTTCTAAGAAACGTACTAACACCGGGTCAAAGGTCAACGCTATTTTAACCCCTTGTAATGTCATACATACCGTGTCTACTTTAATTCTGAAATTTTTATATAAAAAAACTCAACAATTTGATGAGCTGCATTTTCAAATATCAACAACATGTTCAGAATACAATTACAGCCCAAAAATAACAGGAAACTGCACTAAATTTTTTTTAAGGAAAACATTTATTTAATTTAGCACTCTTTAATACAGAACTACTTTCTAATGCATCAGGCTGATTTAGTGTAATTAAACCTTCTACTTCAAAGCCACCTATATTGCGCTCGATAATACAAAAGGACCAGTAAAAATAACAATACTGATTCGTAGCAGTGGGATACTTTTTACAGCGACACATTACGTCATCGTTGCAATGCTTTTATAATAGCAACATCGTGCGTAATGTCAACATATTCTTCCACCTACATCTTATACAACGAATAAACCGGAAATGAACCAACTCTTCTATTGGTTCGCATCGTTACAATGTAAGGAACCATGCATCGATTACTAAAATAGAAGTTCAAGAACGGCTTACCTGTGTTATGCTGTCATTTGTTTTTCAATAGGAGTCTGTCGCTTGATAAAGAGGATAGGGTGTAAAGTAAGATTTTCAAAGTGTCCAGTTTCTTTTGCAACTGAGTATATACTGAGTATATACCGTATTTATACACATTATTTAACACTATATTGAACACAGGTATTTTTCCTGAGTCTTGGTCAGAAGGATATATCGTCCCACTACATAAGAATGGTTTTATTAATGACACAGATAATTATGAAGGAATTACATTATTAGGTATGTTGGGTAAACTATTTACGAGACTATTAAATACTCGTTTAAGCTATTGGGCTGAAAATTACAATGTATATATTGAAGCACAGGCAGGCTTTTGTCAAATACAATAATACGTTAAGCAACGAGTTTTCATGCATGAAAACTCGTTGCTTAACGTATTATTGTATTTGACTCGTGACTTAATACTATTATACATACTTTTAACTACATTGAAAATGTTACCTCTTACTCCCAATTGTATTAATTTATACCACATACTGTTTCTGTCTATATAATCAAAAGCTTTGCTAAAATCAATAAAACTACAATACATCCTCTTACCACTATTTATCATATGTGTAATAAGTCCATGAAGAACAAATACGTTGTCAGTTGTACTCATACCAATGTGTAAGCATGCTTTTGTGTACTAACTGTTTTACCAGTTATTTATACACACATTTTATAGTTTATAATAATCTGATGGAAAAATACAGTTTTTTGTTGTGTTTTTGTTTGTTTGTTTTTTTGGTAATGAATTATAGGGGAAACATATTATCACGAACTTTCCGACCGTCAAACACAGTTATATAACAGTAAATATAACTGTAAAATAAAAGTGCGTCTTGCCATATGGTATGTACTTACGAACGTTTCTCTGTAATAATCGTACGATGTGTGTTTTGATAACATGTACAATACATAAATTGTTCCTCTGTAATAAACGTACGATGTGTGTTTTGATAACATGTACAATACATAAATTGTTTCTCTGTAATAATCGTACGATGTGTGTTTTGATAACATGTACAATACATAAATTGTTTCTCTGTAATAATCGTACGATGTGTGTTTTGATAACATATACAATACATAAATTGTTTCTCTGTAATAAACGTACGATGTGTGTTTTAATAACATGTACAATACATAAATTGTTCCTCTGTAATAAACGTACGATGTGTGTTTTGATAACATGTACTATACATAAATTGTTTCTCTGTAATAATCGTACGATGTGTGTTTTGATAACATGTACAATACATAAATTGTTTCTCTGTAATAAACGTACGATGTGTGTTTTGATAACATGTACTATACATAAATTGTTTCTCTGTAATAATCGTACGATGTGTGTTTTGATAACATGTACAATACATAAATTGTTTCTCTGTAATAAACGTACGATGTGTGTTTTGATAACATGTACTATACATAAAAATTTTCTCTGTAATAATCGTACGATGTGTGTTTTGATAACATGTACAATACATAAATTGTTCCTCTGTAATAAACGTACGATTTGTGTTTTGATAACATGTACTATACATAAATTGTTTCTCTGTAATAATCGTACGATGTGTGTTTTGATAACATGTACAATACATAAATTGTTCCTCTGTAATAAACGTACGATTTGTGTTTTGATAACATGTACAATACATAAATTGTTTCTCTGTAATAAACGTACGATGTGTGTTTTGATAACATGTACAATACATAAATTGTTCCTCTGTAATAAACGTACGATTTGTGTTTTGATAACATGTACTATACATAAATTGTTTCTCTGTAATAATCGTACGATGTGTGTTTTGATAACATGTACAATACATAAATTGTTTCTCTGTAATAAACGTACGATGTGTGTTTTGATAACATGTACAATACATAAATTGTTTCTCTGTAATAAACGTACGATGTGTGTTTTGATAACATGTACTATACATAAATTGTACCTCTGTAATAAACGTACGATTTGTGTTTTGATAACATGTACTATACATAAATTGTTTCTCTGTAATAATCGTACGATGTGTGTTTTGATAACATGTACAATACATAAATTGTTTCTCTGTAATAAACGTACGATGTGTGTTTCGATAACATGTACTATACATAAATTGTTTCTGTGTAATAAACGTACGATGTGTGTTTTGATAACATGTACAATACATAAATTGTTTCTCTGTAATAAACGTACTATGTGTGTTTTGATAACATGTACAATACATAAATTGTTTCTCTGTAATAAACGTACGATGTGTGTTTTGATAACATGTACTATACGTAATTTGTTTCATGTATTTAAAGGGATTTGGAAACACACACAAAAGTTTGTTGCCATAACGTTTAATCACCGACTCGAAAATCGTTAAACAAACGCCACCGTTTAAACGCCACATCAAGATCAAAGTTTTAACCTCCACTCTAATGTCCGTGCTTCAGGATCAAAGTTTAAATCACTTCTCTTATGTCCGTACATCAGGATCAACGTTTAAACCTCTACGCTAATGTCCGTACATCAGGATAAAAGTTTAAACCTCCTCTCTAATGTCCGTACATCAGGATCAAAGTTTAAACCTCTACTCTAATGTCCGTACATCAGGATCAAAGTTTAAACCTCCACTCTAATGTCCGTGCATCAGGATCAAAGTTTAAACCTCTACTCTTATGTCCGTACATCAGGAAAAAAGTTTAAACCTCCACTCTTATGTCCGTACATAAGGATCAAAGTTTAAACCTCCACCTAATGTCCGTACATCAGGATCAAAGTTTAAACCTCTACTCTAATGTCCGTACATCAGGATCAAACCTTTACATCAGGATCAAAGTTTAAACCTCTACTCTAATGTCCGTACATCAGGATCAAAGTTTAAACCTCCATTCTAATGTCCGTACATCAGGATCAAAGTTTAAACCTCCACTCTAATGTCCGTGCATCAGGATCAAAGTTTAAACCTCTACTCTAATGTCCGTACATCAGGATAAAAGTTTAAACCTCCACTCTTATGTCCGTACATCAGGATCAAAGTTTAAACCTCTACTCTAATGTCCGTACATCAGGATCAAAGTTTAAACCTCCGCTATAATGTCCGTGCATCAGGGTCAAAGTTTAAACCTCTACTCTAATGTCCGTACATCAGGATACAAGTTTAAACCTCCACTCTAATGTCCGTACATAAGGATCAAAGTTTAAACCTCCACCTAATGTCCGTACATCATGATCAAAGTTTAAACCTCTACTCTAATGTCCGTACATCAGGATCAAACCTTTACATCAGGATCAAAGTTTAAACCTCTACTCTAATGTCCGTACATCAGGATCAAAGTTTAAACCTCCACTCTAATGTCCGTACATCAGGATCAAAGTTAAAACCTCTACTCTAATGTCCGTACATCAGGATCAAACCTTTACATCAGGATCAAAGTTTTAAACCTCTACTCTAATGTCCGTACATCAGGATCATTAGCGTATGCCCGTGCATTTAAACCCGTAAACTAAGTAGTATACACTCAAGAGATATGAAAATTTCCGCTATATATTGTATATACTGCACACTTACTTCCACATAATATTCCAAAGAAATCCCAAGATGTTTTGTAAAAAAAAAGTTGCAGTTAATTAGAGAAATGACACAAATGTGATGTTGTAGACGTTTTAATCACACTACACCTTGTAACAAGAACTTCATAAATGTTCAAGTTGCTCTTTGAAAAACTGAGCCAGTTCAGTACTGTATTTAACGTAAAGAGTTTGCAAAATGTTGCATCCTAAGTTTGCTCACATGCTTGAGCCAAACGCGTACTCTGTCAATAATGAAACTTTGAAGGAATACTAATAGCTGTGTTTTGTGTTGTTTTAGTCTTTTTTTCCAAAAGGAAAGGTCTAACGAAGCCATAACAGCAGCATATTAAACATACAATATATAGCGGAAATTCCCGTGTTGCGTTGTCATATCTCTTGAGTGTAGATAGAGTATGGCTGACAGCTGAAATAGACATGTTACAAAACTAGGTGGGTGTCTCCCCCACACTCCCTCAATCCCCCCCCCCCCACCCCCGAGTAATGAATACTCTAATTTAGAGCTGAGTACTCCTTCATTTTAGACCCGAGTACTGAATACTATTTTAACAATTTTAACCAGGACCGTGGGTACTGAATACTCTCTAAATTATCGAGTTGGTCGATATACTGAAAGGAAAAAGAAACGCAACTCGGGAATTTCAGCTGTATATGCTGCTGTTAATCGAATGGTACATGGTTACGTAAGACCTTTCCTTTCGGAAAAAAAGACTAAAAAACACGTAACACAGCAAATAGTATTCCTCCAAAGTTTCGTTATTGACAGAGTACGTGTTAGCAAATTTAGGATGTACATTTTGCAAACTCTTTACGTTAAATACAGTACTGAACTGGCTCAATTTTTCAAAGAGGAACCGACTTGTTACAAACTGTACTGTGATTAACACGTCTACAGCATCCCAGTTGTGTCCTTTCTCTAACTAATTGCAACTCTTTTTTTTTACAAAACATCTTTGGATTTCTTTGGATGTTATGTGGAATTAAGTGTGCAGTATATACAATAATATATAGCGGACATTACGGAGTTGCGTTTTTTTCCCTTTCAGTATATATAAACATCGTGTTTAAACCAACCAACGAGATGAGACCATAGTCTGTTTGTTTTGTAACATGTCTATTTCAGCAGTCAGCCATTCTCTAACTTCCGATAACTGATAGTTAGAGTACATCATTTATTCTGACAGGCGTTATTTTCAATTAAACGATTTACACCTGTGCAAATACAACGGTTTTAAACTCTAATATCAAATGGCAACTTACATGAATATCTATATATTTATGGTAAATTTGTCATTCACTACTGGCGTTAAAAAACGCATAAACGCCGATATGGCGCGCAATATGGAATTTTAAATTTACTACTGGCGTTTAAATCCGCACACATGAATGACGAAAACATGCGAATCAATTCTTATACATGTATGTTTACTGTAACATCATTATTTTCCCATCGTTATACAATAACTTGCCATGGCAGAAAGATAATGATAAAAAAAATGCAGGGAGAGACAAATAACGTCAGCGTATTTTCAGACAGTGGAATATCCATAGTCTATTAATTAAGGCGCATGGTATACGTGCGCACAATTTTCTTCTGCTTGAAAACCGACGTTTATTCGAAATTAGACGCTTTTTTCAACTAAATACTATTAGCCAATACATATTTTAATTTCCGGCTTATTATTCTCGCAAAAATATATGGTCGAATTTCTATTCTGATTACAATAACAATGTATACATAAGTATTGTACCGTACCAAGATGTGTTGTTACCTTTAGGGCACATATTGTGTTACCTTTAGTCCAAAAATTGTGTTGTTGGGGCAGCAGTTGTTACCTTTAGCGTAGAAATTTGTGTTGCCTTTAGTGTAAGTTGTTACCTTTAGTCCCAAAAGTGTGACCATTAGTGCAGCTTGTTACCTTTAGTGCAGTTGTTACCTTTAGGGTTGCAATACCCCACACTAAGATCAACGTTTCAACATCTACTCTAATGTCCATACTCCAAGACCAGCGTAATGCCCACCCAATCCTCTGCCACTTTTCACTTTCCGATACCGTGATTCTACGAGGATTGGTAACAGAACAACCAGGGAGAACATTATATAAAACGAATCGGAACAGAGATGTACATGCGTTTTAACAATACTATACCTTTGTTTTAATAAACTTTACTTCTTGTACTTATCACAGATTGCGTAGTAAAATTGATTAAAAAACCACGTGTGGAACATGTTCTGTGAACGGTACATTTCCTGTTCGACGTTATGTACTTATACAAGTGTAGACGAAGTCAATAACATAGCTGAAGGGAAAGGAGTGCTACAGAGGACGTATCTCTTGGAATAGCGGTACTGGTAGAGCAAGGAAAGGGAGTGCTACAGGGACGTATCTGCTGGAATAACGGTACTGGTATGGAAAGGGAACGGAGTGCTACAGAGGACGTGTATGTTGGGATAGTGGTACTGGTAGAGCAAGGAAAAGGAGTGCTACAGAGAACGTGTATATTGGAATAGTGGTACTGGTAGAGCAAGGGACAAGAGTGCTACAGAGGACGTATCTGTTTGAATAGCGGTACTGGTAGAGCAAGTAAAAGGGGTGCTACAGAGGACGTATCTGTTGGAATAGCGGTAGTGGTAGAGCAAGGTAAAGGAGTGCTAAAGAGGACGTATCTGTTGGAATAGCCGTACTGGTAAAGCAAGGGAAAGGAGTGCTACAGAGGACGTATCTGTTGGAATAGCGGTACTGGTAAAGCAAGGGAAAGGAGTGCTAAAGAGGACGTATCTGTTGGAATAGCCGTACTGGTAAAGCAAGGGAAAGGAGTGCTACAGAGGACGTATCTGTTGGAATAGCAGTACTGGTAGAGCAAGGATAGGAGCGCTAAAGATGACGTATCTGTTGGAATAGCGGTACTGGTAAAGCAAGGGAAAGGAGTGCTAAAGAGGACGCATCTGTTGGAATAGCGGTACTGGTAAAGCAAGGGACAGAAGTGTTACAGAGGACGTATTTGTTGGAATAGCGGTACTGGTAGAGCAAGGAAAATGAGTGCTACAGAGGACGTATCTGTTGGAATAGCGGTACTGGTAGAGCAAGGGAAAGGAGTGCTAAAGAGGACGTAGCTGTTGGAATAGGGTATTGGTAAAGCAAGGGAAAGGAGTGCTACAGAGGACGTATCTGTTGGAATAGCGGTACTGGTAGAGCAAGGAAAAGGAGTGCTACAGAGGACGTATCTGTTGGAATAGCGGTACTGGTAGAGCAAGGAAAAGGAGTGCTACAGAGGACGTATCTGTTGGAATAGCGGTACTGGTAGAGCAAGGGAAATGAGTGCTAAAGAAGACGTATCTGTTGGAATAGGGTATTGGTAAAGCAAGGGAAAGGAGTGCTACAGAGGACGTATCTGTTGGAATAGCGGTACTGGTAGAGCAAGGAAAAGGAGTGCTACAGAGGACGTATCTGTTGGAATAGCGGTACCGGTAGAACGAGGAAAAGGAGTGATACAGAATTCGTATCTGTTGGAATAGCAGTACTGATATAGCAAGGGACAGGAGTAATATAGAGGACGTGTATGTTGGAATAGCGGTACTGGTATAGCATGGGAAAGGAGGTCTACAGAGGACGTATCTGTTGGAATAACGGTACTGGTAGAGCAAGGGAAAGAAGGGCTACAGAGGACGTGTATGTTGGAATAGCGGTACTGGTATAGCAAGGGGAATGAGTGCTACAGAGGACGTATCTGTTGGAATAACGGTTCTGGTAGAGCAAGGGAAAGAAGGGCTACAGAGGACGTGTATGTTGAAATAGCGGTACTGGTAAAGCAAGGGGAATGAGTGCTACAGGCGACGTATCTGTTGGAATAACGGTTCTGGTAGAGCATATCATGTCCTCGCCACCGATGAGTCGAAGATACGTATAATACTTTAACAGAGAAGGTAAGTAATGATTTTGTCTTCAGTATAACTTTTAGAAACATACGTTAAATGATTGTATTTATTCGTGAATTTCGATGACTGCACCTTTTCGATTGATTGTAAGGACAAGCAACAATAGTTCTAGTATGAGGCAAATGACATAAGAAGAAATAGATTTTATACAGTCACGTTTTTGAACTGAAAGTGTCACTAATTTACAGTAAATCCTTTTACATGTGTTTGCAGTTAGCCTTGGAAGGCAATTCTCCGATTAAATGTAGATACCATATAAGTTATATTTAATACCGCTTATTTTGTAATAGCGGTTAATACCGCTTATTTTGTAATAGCGGTTAATACCGCTTATTTTGTAATAGCGGTAGGAATCATGGTGTCTGTAACAACGTTGAAGGTACAAAGCTACGTAAAGGGAATCCAAACAATCGCTAGTATTGAGAGTTCTGAAGAACTTGGTCAAGGGTGAAAGAAGTATCAAAATCGGATGATAAACAAAGGAGATATGATCATTTAAGGTTCTTTTGAAATGCATTCGGAAGCTAACATTTTTAGAACTATGACATCACAATTCTAAAATACCATATATGGCATATTTATAAATATGTTACTTAGCTGATTTATAGGGGAAACATCACAGCAAAGGTATGAAACAAAAGTATATTAAAGTGTTATAATGCATTATATAGCCAGTAAATGATTTCGCATTTGTGCAGTGATTTTCTTTGCCATTTGCTCTAAATGATATTTACCAGTATACGGTATGCCATATATGATAATTTAGAACTATGTCCGATTTTGATAATTCTTACACCTTTTTCCAAGTTGTTCAGAACTCTCAAAAAGAAACGGAGATTGTTTCGCACTCACCAAAATACGCCCTTGAGTCGGACATTTTTTGCAACTTCAGTAGTGGGTATTAAAACAATAGGTCAATGTCCTTGAAGCTCTACTGATTGATTTTGATTTCAGGAAGTAGTCGCTACAGACTTGTTTTTTGAAAAATTATTTTTAGCTGTGGCGGCCATCTTGAATTTCCGGCCGACCTGAAATTTTGCTAGGATCAATTAGACATCAAGAGCAACATTCCTGTGAAGTTTCATGAAAATCCATCAAGTAGTTTCACAGGAATAGTCGCTACAAGTTTTCATTATATAACTCTATGTAAACCAAGATGGCCGCTGACAGCCATGTTTAACGTCGAATCAAAATAATGTTTGACTCTGATAACCATCATGTCATGCTGATCATTTTACAAAAAGTCAAATATCAATATCACTTATAGTTTTCAAGACGTAGTCGCTACAAACTTCTTTTTTAAAACATCTAATTTTAGCTGTGGCGGCCATCTTGAATTTCTGGCCGATCTGAAATTTTGCTAGGATCAATTAAACATTAAGAGCAACATTCGAGTAAAGTTTCATGAAAATCTGCCAAGTAGTTTCAAAGGATTAGTCGCTACAAGTTTTTACTATATAACTCTATGTAAACAAAGATGGCTGCTGGCAGCCATGTTTAACGTTGAATCAAAACAATTTTTGACAAGGACCAACATCATGTCATGCTGATCATTTTACAAAAAGTCCAATATCAATATCACTTATAGTTTTCAAGTAGTAGTCGCTACAAACTTGTATTTTGAAAATCTATTTTTAGCCATGGCAGCCATCTTGAATTTCCGGGCGACCTGAAATTTTGCTAGGATCAATTTGACATCAAGAGCAACATTTCTGTGAAGTTTCATGAAAATCCGTCAAGTAGTTTCAGAGGAGTAGTCGCTACAAGTTTTCATCATATAACTCTATGTAAACAAAGATGGCCACTGGCAGCCATGTTTAACGTCGAATCAAAATAATGTTTGACTCTTATAACCATCATGTTATGCTGATCATTTTACAAAAAGTCCCATATCAATATCACTTATAGTTTTCAAGATGTAGTCGCTACAAACTTCTTTTTTAAAAATCTATTTTTAGCTGTGGCGGCCATCTTGAATTTCTGGCCGATCTGAAATTTTGCTAGGATCAATTAAACATTAAGAGCAACATTCCTGTAAAGTTTCATGAAAATCTGCCAAGTAGTTTCAAAGGATTAGTCGCTACAAGTTTTTACTATATAACTCTATGTAAACAAAGATGGCTGCTGGCAGCCATGTTTAACGTTGAATCAAAACAATTTTTGACAAGGACCAACATCATGTCATGCTGATCATTTTACAAAAAGTCCAATATCAATATCACTTATAGTTTTCAAGTAGTAGTCGCTACAAACTTGTATTTTGAAAATCTGTTTTTAGCCATGGCAGCCGTCTTGAATTTCCGGGCGACCTGAAATTTTGCTAGGATCAATTAGACATCAAGAGCAACATTTCTGTGAAGTTTCATGAAATCCGTCAAGTAGTTTCAGAGGAGTAGTCGCTACAAGTTTTCATCATATAACTCTATGTAAACAAAGATGGCCACTGGCAGCTATGTTTAACGTCGAATCAAAATAATGTTTGACTCTTATAACCATCATGTTATGCTGATCATTTTACAAAAAGTCCCATATCAATATCACTTATAGTTTTCAAGACGTAGTCGCTACAAACTTCTTTTTTAAAAATATATTTTTAGCTTTGGCGGCCATCTTGAATTTCTGGCCGATCTGAAATTTTGCTAGGATCAATTTGACATTAAGAGCAATATTCCTGTAAAGTTTCATGAAAATCTGTCAAGTAGTTTCAAAGGAGTAGTCGCTACAAGTTTTTACTATATAACTGTATGTAAACAAAGATGGCCTCTGGCAGCCATGTTTAACGTTGAGTCAAAACGATTTTTGACAAAGACCAACAACATGTCATGCTGATCATTTTAGAAAAAGTCCCATATCAATATCACTTATAGTTTTCAAGAAGTAGTCGCTACAAACTTGTATTTTGAAAATCTATTTGTAGCCATGGCAGCCATCTTGAATTTCCGGGCGACCTGAAATTTTGCTAGGATCAATTAGACATCAAGAGCAACATTCCTGTGAAGTTTCATGAAAATCCGTCAAGTAGTTTCAGAGGAGTAGTTGCTACAAGTTTTCATTATATAACTCTATGTAAACAAAGATGGCCGCTGGCAGCCATGTTTAACGTCGAATCAAAACGATTTTCGACAAGGGCCAACATCATGTCATGCTGATCATTTTAGAAAAAGTCCCATATCAATATCACTTATAGTTTTCATGAAGAAGTCGCTACAAACTTGTTTTTTAAAAACCTATTTTTAGATCTGGCGGCCATCTTGGATTTCACATCAACATGAATTTTTGCTAGGATCAACTAGACTTCATGGGCAACATTTCTGTAAAGTTTCATGAAAATCCATTCAGTAGTTTCAGAGGAGAAGTCGCTACAAAAAAAAGTTTACGGACAGACAGACGGACGGACAGACGGACGACGGACGCCGCACCACGGCATAAGCTCTGCTGATCTCTGATCAGTAGAGCTAAAAAATGCTTCGATCATGGATAAATATGTATGTGTATGTAGATCTATGCTTCGATGTTGCCAGGGAGTAAGTATACTTAATTACTCCATGATGTATATAAATGTCCTTACACAAATCACATATTTTAGATGTCTTCTTGTGCAAAATGTTCGGGTATTGGCTCCTGACTTCAGTGTTTGTCTTTGGGGCAGAACTATTTAGACATGCCCCAAAGTCGAACATGTAATTGCCCTTGAGTCGGCCTTAGACTGCTCCACGGCGCATGTCTCGTTCACTCAAACAAGTCTATTTTAATGACGGCTGTGGAGCAGTCTCGAGAGAAATCAATCGATTGGGGGTTGTTTTGAATGAAAGAAATCATTGGATAGCCTCCCTTTCATAGCAACATTTATTTACCGTTTCCAGCTGAGAAAGATATTCAACCATCAATAACTGTCCGAGTCAGGGGCAAGTTTGACTTAATGGCGAGTTACCCTATCCGATTTTTTTTCTTTTTAATTAAAAAACTTTTGGGTTTTTATGTTCCATTCTTATAATTTCTTTTTTTTGTTAGTCTTGATCGCTCAGCCGATTACAAAACGAGTTTTCATACGTCTACAAAAACAAATCAGTCATTTTTCTATTAAACAAATAACGACCGATATTACGGTACTAAAAGGTCAGCAAACACATTTATTGAATTATGTATATAATGTTATATACTATTTTGTATAATTAAGCAATGTCAATCGCTCTAGTGCTTCACTATGACACATTTGAAATGTCATTAGTTTTCGTGGGTTCAACCTATGAACCCTAACAACCAGGGCACATAATATCGGGATCCTTGCTCAAATTTAAGCTGTTTTACTGGCCTTTTGCCAGTCATTTTCAGCTCTTTTGATCACAGATCAGCATATGCCGTAGTGCGGTGTCCGTCGTCTGTCTTTCAGCAAACTTTTTGTGGAAGCGACTACTCCTCTGAAACTAGTACTGGATAGATTTTCATGAAAGTTTACAAAATTGTTGCCCATGAAGTCGAGTTGATCCTAGCAAAAATTCATGTTGATGTGAAATCCAAGATGGACGCCAAAGCTAACAAGAGATGTTTAAAAAATGAGTTTGTAGAGACTACTTCTTGAAAACTATAAGTGATATTGATATGGGACTTCTTCTAAAATGATCAGCATGACATGATGTTGATCCTTGTCGAGGTATTATACCACTAATTATTTTCCCCATAGACACCAATGTTAAAGTGTCACATATTAATGATTTGCTGCATATTCAACTTAAGTATGGATAATGCAGCAGTGTAATGTTCATATAGAAAACTTAAATTTTCCACTTGAAAAATCACCAGAAAAGGTGGGGTCACAAGACATGTAAGAAAATTCTTGTTTGTTTACTAAAAGGTTCAAGGGTACAGCTGTTTTCATTGACTGACTGTTTTCATTGCTCACAAAGTGTAAGCATAGAGTCGAAATTTCAAAATGTTCATCAGTGATCCAGTAAAACTTATTAATACGCTTCTTATACATACAACCACAAAATCGAATAGGAATGGGCAGTTTTCCCCTACTTATAATACCCGTTTTCATCAAAAAAGGAGGGATTACTTTTTATTATAGGAACAACATTCGACTACACCTCGGAGGCTTACATGTAATTAGTGGTGGTAAACCTCAAAAATCGTTTTGATTCACCGTTAAACATGGCTGCCAGGGGCCAACTTTGTATACATAGAGTTACATAGTAAAATCGTGTACTACTCTTCTGGAAGTACTTGGCAGATTTTCATGAAACTTCACAAGAATGTTGCTCTTGATGTCTAGTTGATCCTAGCAAAAATTCAGGTTGGCCGGAAATTCAAGATGGCCACCACGGCAAAAAATAGATTCTAAAAATGCGATTTTGTGGCGACTACTTCTGAAAATCTATAAGAAATATTGATTTGGAACCTTTACCAAAATGACTGCCACGACATGTAGTTGGTCCTAATCAAAGTTCATTTTGATTGTATGTCAAACATGGCCACCAGCGGCCATCTTTGTTTACATAGAGTTATATAGGAAAATCTTGTGGCGACTACTCCTCTGAAACTACTTGACAAATTTTCATGAAACTTCACAGGAATTTTGATCTTGCTATCAAAAACCTATCAGTAGAGCTTCAAGGTCATTTAACTATTATTCACCTTCAGGCTAGTGATAATTTCTACCACTGCTTTTCCTGTGAAAAATTAATTCCCCTTTTCTTTTTTTTTATTATAATTTGTTGAACTCCAATAACTCCAGGAATACAGCATACCTTTTGCAATTTGGAATGGTACATTCTTGGTGCCACTTAAATAATAAAATCACACATACTAATTTGTGTTTAACGCAAAATTTCCCTTCCTGAGGGCCCTGGCCCCAATTCCATAAAAGCTGACTAGTGTCTTGAACTGATTTTTATTACTAAGAAGAAAATTAATTACCCACATGGCTTACGTGTCATTTGACAAAACCACTTTCTTTATTATAGTGAAAGAAGATGTTTTGTGCACGGCGTTTAACTGGTTTCCCAAGAGTTCTTAATCATCTTGCGACCAGGAAGGTTGTTGTAAAATGTATGTCTACTGGCAATGAACGGGTGCTTGTAAGTCTGGATAGTAAAACAGGTATGTGGAGAACAAGTATGGACTAGAATCTAGACAAACATTTAAATCTTGATTTTCAAAAAGCTTGCAAAGTTCTATACAACTTTAAATATTTACATATTATAGGTATATTACCGGTATAATAGTTTTTAAAATAGTTCAAAACAAGATATTTGGTAAATTACTATTTGCTAAGACATCTTTCTGATGTTTTTATAATGCTTATTGTGGATGATATTTAATAATATAATTAGAAAAAACTGCTTCTTCTCATGAACAAGTATTAGTAATTTGCTAGTTAAGATTAGATCTATACTCGATGTTCTAGTGCTACAGTTGTGTTGTGATTTTGAATTTTGTTTTCATAACATGTTATATATGTGTGCAGGAGTGGCCACGATGAAACTTAATCGCCCCCCTGTCAACAGTCTAAACCTCGAATTTCTCACCGATATCACAATAGCCCAGGAAAAGTTGGAGAACGATAAATCATGCAGAGGTCTTATCCTTACTTCCGTGAGTTATCTTTCAGTCTTATCCTTACTTTCGTGAGTTATCTTTCAGTCTTATCCTTACTTCCTTGAGTTATCTTTCGGTCTTATCCTTACTTCCTTGAGTTATCTTTCAGTCTTATCCTTACTTTCGTGAGTTATCTTTCAGTCTTATCCCTACTTCCGCGTGTTATCTTTAAGTCTCTTCCTTACTTCCGTGAGTTATCTTTCGGTCTTATCCTTACTTTCGTGAGTTATCTTTCGGTCTCTTCCTTACTTCCGTGAGTTATCTTTCAGTCTTATCCTTACTTTCGTGAGTTATCTTTCGGTCTTATCCTTACTTACGCGAGTTATCTGTTAGTCTCTTCCTTACTTCCATGAGTTATCTTTCAGTCTTATCCTTACTTTTGGAGTTATCTTTTGGTCTTATCCTTACTTCCGCGAGTTATCTTTTAGTCTCTTCCTTACTTCCGTGAGTTATCTTTCGGTCTTATCCTTACTTTCGTGAGTTATCTTTCGGTCTTATCCTTACTTACGTGAGTTATCTTTCGGTCTTATCCTTACTTCCGCGAGTTATCTTTTAGTCTCATCCTTACTTCCGTGAGTTATCATTCAAGATGGGTAAATCATAAAAATTGTAACAAATCTTCTGCGATACAGTTACCAGTACATACATAAAACAGTCTATTAAATCATTTTAGAATTATTTTATTATTAGAATTTTATGTTTCTGGATTTCAAGAACCTCATTACTCAATGTCAGGTAAAACCTGAATGAGTTCTGAGAATGTAATG